>JANHMN010001465.1:0-11117 GCA_030674055.1 Rhabdomys pumilio
GACTTTATGTTCCTTATAAAGGAAATAAACCCAGTTTGAATGTTTTTAAAGTGCATGTTAATAAGTACAAATCACAACAAAAATTCCCCTTAAACTCTGCAATCTTATAGCACTGTATGAAACTAAGTATAGCTTTCACAAATTAATCTGTCTTTAAATGCTAGATGTCCCTGGTTGTCTTTGCTTTCCCAGCATGCCTTTTCACAGGAAGCACATAAGAACTAAATGATAATCTTTCCTAAATGTCACGCATTGTACAGCACCACCATCTAGGGTGTCTCAAGTACTGCATTTTGCTCTTAACTTAGGTGAACACATTTAAACTGCACAATAACCTTGCAGGGAGGCACTGTTCTTACCCTGGAGAATCAGAGACACAGAGATGCTTTAACATGCAATGCAAGGTCATTCTGCAGACCGTTTGGCACCGCCAAGTATCCCTTTGGCTATCAGTCCTGGCTTATTTATTTTTTGGTATTTGATTTTGTTCTTTGAAAATGTGTTTGTTCATTGAGTTGGTTGGTTCTTGTGGTACTCAGGGTTGAACCCAAGCCCTCACACATGATAAGCAAGTGCTCTACCACTGAACTCCAACCCAAATCCTCAAGTTCATTGTAAAAGGAAATTTCACATCTCTACTATAAATGGAAACTCCGAATCACTAGCTATAAATAAGAAGTGACTATGAAAATAGATACAATGAGTAGAAAACAAGGTGATTAAATTCTTGAGTGAATCTCTTGTCTACTCTATTGGGCTCTTCTGTGTCTTCCTAATGAGGAAGGAGGTTAATGGAGAAAATCAAGTGTTACAGAGGTGTGCAAGATATCTTAAAACCAGGCAACACGGGTAGCGAAACTGATCCACTTTCTTCTTCCTCTCATACTTCCAAGCTAGGCTTGACCCCTTCAAATACCAGCCGCTCCAGCTGCTCCCCACTGCCTTCAGAGGCCTGAGTCCTGTGTCCCAGTTGCATCAGAACCTTCTTTCCAGTGAAGGCAATGACCTGGCTTAAGAACTAGCCCCAGGAAGAACCTCTGGCCAATGGTCAGCTGATCCAGGAAGACAAAGTCCTGGTCTTATTGCTTCAATGGGATGACTCTAGAGCAGTGGTTCGCAACCTGTGGGCCACAGTTTCTATGGGGTCACACCTCAGATATCCTGCATGTCAGGCATTTACATTATGATTCATAGCAGTAGCAAAAATACAGTTATGAAGTAGCAATGGGAATAATTGTATCATCGGAGGGGGTCACCACAACAGGAGGAATTATATTAAAGGGTTGCAGCATCAGGAAGGATGAGAACCACTGCTCTAGAGCGACATCATATGAAAGCTCCCTGCAAAGTGGATCAAAGCCTTAGGGTTGCAGCCCTGTTGAGGGTCAGCTTCCCTTTGTTCTTAGTTCTGCCTTCTTCACTACTGCTATATGCCGCTCTCCCTCAGTCTCTTCCAGAGTCAGAGTCTCTTTTTTTCTTTTTCTCTTCTTATTCTTTAATCATTTTTACAGTTCAGACTTTATCCCCCTCCCAGTCCACCCTCTGACTGTTCCACCCACTCCCTGTTCCATGTCCCCAACCCACCCCATCATACCTCCCGACTCTCTGGGGCCTTAAGTCTCTTGAGAGTTAGGTACATCTTCTCTGACTGAGGCCAGACCCTGTATTCCTCTGCTGTATATGTGTTGAGCTGGTGTATGCTGCCTGCTTGGTGATCCAGTGTCTGAGAGATCCTGGGGGGTCCAGGTTAGTTGAGACTGCTGGTCTTCCTGTAGGGTTGCCCTCCTCCTCAGCTTCTTCCAGCTTTTCCCTAATTCAACCACAGGAGTCACCAACTTCTGTCCATTGGTTGGGTGTAAGTATCTGTATCTGACTTTTTTAGCTACTTGTTGGGCCTTTTGAAGGGTAGACAAGAGTTTCTTATGGAACCTAAAGTTTGCTGTCTAGAGCATCCTCGCTATCATATGTGACATACGGACAGAAATGGGTTCTCCAAAAATATTCCATCAGAAAGAGGGATGCATGGCACGAGGGGTTGGCAAGTCAGAGAAGAGAAGGAGAATGACTGGGGGAACCTCTAGGAGGCAAATGGAAGTGAAGAGTACCCACCCTTAAGTGAAGTGGCCAAGAGCAAAACGACTCCCCTGGAGCTTTTCCCACAAGCCTTACATGGAGCAGCACTAAAGCCAGCTAGATACGGCAACCATTCAGCCTTCTCTGCCTCCCAGAACAGACTAGAGGAAATGCTGCCAGAGTCTTGCTTAGAATAGGACTTGAATCTCCTTCTCCAGCAGAGGCCTCCCTCTCAAGGGATTGAGTGCTTGTTTGCTCTTCATCCGGTCTGTGTTCTCTGTGTGTTAAGCAGCTGAGATGACAACAAGAAGAGATCAAAGATACTGCTGTAGCCACAGCTCCAGCAAAGCTTTATTCTCTCCTGTCCCTGCCCATATCCTAGGCTGGCCTTGCATCTTTCATCATGTCTGACACATTTCCAGGCTAGACAGAGAAGAGGAGCAGCTGCAGCAGGCAAGACTGTTCTCTCACTGCCTGCTCACTGGCTGGAATAGAAGAAAAGATGGTGCAGTTTGGTCCTGTAGGATGCAGTCCATGTCCTTCCAAAGCCTGTCCAAGGGTGACTAGAGAATGTATAATTGTTCTTTGTTAAGGTCTAATACATCCCTTTTCCTATTCACTCCCCTCCTCAGCAGCTCATCCATGTTTGTCTAATCAGCAGCTGATCAGCACAAGACAGAGTCACGTCATAAGAGTAGCAGTCGGGAGACAGGGGTCAACCACGCTGTAATATTTAACTATATTACTTAAAACAACTGGAGAGCCCTCGTTTTAATTTTCAACTTCAAAGAGAGGCCCAGGCCAAGGAAATTATTATAGTATCAATCTAGAACATATAAAGGAATACCAGATGAAGGGCATTAAGTGTAAAAGAAACACAGCTTCCATTGTCAAACCAGTGGCTTTGCTGGCTCCTGTCAGTTTAAAGGCAGGCATTGACCTGGGACCAGAAGAGACAGATCAATAATGAGGGACAGTAGGAATATGGAAAGGATCATAGCATAGATGTATTCTGAGCATCCTTGAGGAGGAATAGAGAAATCACACTGGGACAAGTTATTGTTGGGATCTGATTTGCCAGGGTCTTACTGAGATGAATGACAAAGTCAGAGGCCTAATGAGGATGACGCGTGAACTCCAGTCACACTTGACATTCTTTACTTGGACTGTGAAACAGCTCCAAATGTCTTAGAATATTTCAAATAGTCATGGTCCACCTTCAGGAAATCAGGTATCCATCTAAAGAAATAAAATTCTACTTGTCAATGAAAGCAATTTAAAGAAGTGTGTTGGTCACAGCTTCTGTCATGTGGTGTCTTAGTTAATGTTCGATTGCTGTGATAAGACACCATGACCTAGGCAACTTAGAAAAGGTTACATTTAATTTTGGGCTTACAGGTTTCAGAAAGAGCCAATAACCATCATGGCGGGGCATGGCAGCAGATAAGTAGGCATAGCTCTGGGGGAATAGCTGAGAGCTTACATCTTGATTCAGAATGATGAGGCAGAGAGAGCTGACTGGGAATGGGTCTTTTGAAGTCTCAACACTTACTCCCATTGATAGACCTCCAACAAGGTCACACTGTCTAATTTTTTCCAAGCAGTTCTACCAATTGGAGACCAGGTATTCAAATATATGAATCTGGGGCCTACAGGGGCCATTTTCATTCAAACCATCACACATGTTTAGTTAAAAAGCATTTATTATGCCACTGCTTATTACCAGACCCTAGGTTTAGTGCTGAGTACCGTGGTAAAGGACTGAGACAAGCAAAGCCCTGCCTTGTTAATATTTGTGATCTCATAGGGAATAGAGACCTGTGGACAAATGATAAACTCCAATTGGGGTGTGTGTTATTCTGAAAGGATCTAATGTTATTCAAGCCAAAGAAGTCTCTAGAGGTCACAGCCTCTGAGATATCAACAAGTGTGTAACTGCCCTGAGCTGTAAACTGTAAAAGTCCTGAGCTAACTGTAACGGACCACTCTTGTCTATGTTTGGGGGCCAAACTATAGCGGCCCGCTCTGTTCTGTAGGTCTGGGTTTAGTAAGAGAGAGAGTGGGGGGAAGAAGGGGAAGAGTTGCAAAGAATAGAAACAAGCCAGAGGATCTGTAGTAAAGTCTTTATTGTCTCCACCATACACACACCACTACACTTATTACTACTACACCACACACTCACACACACACACATATACACACTACAACAAGGAAATCCTGGGTATTTATAGGCTTTTGCCACGTGCCTTGTAGGCGCGTGGATACCACGTGCCTTGCAGGTGTGGATATGACGTAAGCCTTACAGGCGTGGACAGCACGTGCGCCTTACAGGCATATATGGTGTAGATAGCACGTGGACAACATGTGTGCCTTACAGGCATATATGGCGTGGATAGCATGTGGACAACACGTGCACCGCATGCCTTGTAGGCGTGGATACCACGTGCTCCTTGCAGCTTGGGGCACTAAACAGCAAAACAAGCTATGTGGGATATCAGAGTGTGCTTCAGCTGTTGTAGGCTATTGAAAACCAAGTCTCATGTCAGGGTATATGGCTCAAGATGGCTGTAAAGCTGATAGCTGTTTTTTAGCCGCCTTTTGCTTAAAGTCGGCTCCCAACACAAGTGTGAGTTCAGAGAAGAGCTGGGGAGATGGTACAGCCAAGAAATAGGGACCTGAGTCTGGATCCCCAGCAGCCATGGAAAAATGCCTGGTTCTGGGGGTAGGGAGATAGAGACAGGAAGATCTTTGAAGCTCATTGGTCAGGTAGTCTAGCCAATCAGTAAACTTTAGGTTCAGTAAGAGACCCTGTCTCAAAAGACTGTGTGAAGAATGATGAAGGAAGACAGTCAGCATTGATCTCTGGCTTCTACATACATGTGCACACATGCTTATGTACACATGGTCATAGACACACAATTAAAAAATGCAAAAAAAGCTCTCAACATCTTTAGCCATTAGAGAACTGTGAATTAAGACTACTTTGATATTTCATCTTACCCCTAGTCAGAATGAGTAAGATCATGGAAGTAACTGGTAACAAATGTTGGCTAGGGTGTGGGGAAGGGGGGCCCCTCATTCACATCTGGTGGGATTATAAACTAGTGTGACCATTGTGGAAATCGGTGTGGAGAATTCTCAAAGAGCTAAAGGTAGATTTACAGTATGACTCTGTTACACTATATACACTTTGGCATGTGCTCAAAGGATGCGCTATCTTACTACTGGGATACTTGCTCAGCCATGTTCACAACAGCTGCTATATTCACAGTAGCTAGGAGATGTAACAACCTAAGTGTCCTTCAACCAACAAGGGTGATAATGAAAGTTGGATACCTATGCACAGTGGAATACTTTTCTGCTGCCAAGGAAAAGGAAATCATGAACATTTCAGGCAGGTGAATGGAACTAGAAAAGACAACATTGAGTGAGGTAGTCCAGCCCCAGACACTATATGTTCTCTCTCATCTGTGGTTCCCAACTCCAAATCTTCAGAGATGATGAGACGGTACGGAGTAACTGCAGAAAGCTGGAAAGTGTAAGAGGATTGTAGTAGGGGCGAGGAGAAGGAGCTCTAGAGTGGGGACTAGCAGGACGCAGGTGCTATGAAAGGGGAGGGAAGGAAACATGGTGGGGACATTAGATGGGGAGGAGGGGAGGGGGTTATACAGAAGGAGAGGGGCAGGAGGAATAAATAACACTAAGAATGTCTAGATAAGTCACAGGAAAGCATTATTTTATGTTTACTTAAAAATACATATGTGCTTGTTGGTTTTGGTCAATTTGACACAAAGTAGGGTCATATGGGAAGTCAGAGCATTTATTAAGGAATACCTCCATCAGATTAGCCCACAGCCATTTCTTGATTAGTGATTGATGTAGGGTATGTGACAACCATTATAGACATTGCCCTTTCTGGGATTTCGATGCTGTGTTGTATAAGAAAGCAGGCTGAGCCAACCATAACAGCAAGCCAGTCAGTAGCATTGCTCCATGGCCTCTGCTTCAGTTCCTGTCTCCAAGTTCTGTCTTGAGTTCCTGCCTTGACTTGCCTCAGTGATGGACAGTGATGTGGAATGTCTAAGCCAAATAAATTCTTCTTCCACAATTTGCTTTTGTTCATGGTGTTTATCATAGTAACAAGAAGCAAATAAGGGCAACATGTATACTATGTAATATACATACATAATATGAAATATTATATATTAAAGAGGTAACATAATATGTAATATATAATATAACATATATGTGTATACACACACATATCTATATATCTGTATCTATGTTTAGGTTATTCAACCCAAAATCATTAGCTCTAAACACATATACATACAAGTAACACTAAATGAATTCTGTAGATTGTGTGTGTGTGTGTGTATACATATGTATGTATGTATGTATGTATGTATGTATATGATAAAACCCTGACCAAAAACAACTCTAGGAGGAAAGAATTTATTTGACTTACGTATCTATGTCACAGTTCATCACTGAGGGAAGCTGGGGCAGAAACTTAAGTCAAGAAGTGGGAGGCAGACACTGATAAGAAGCCATGGATGAATATTTTCCTGGCTTGCTCTCCAAGGATTGCTCAGCCTGCTTTCTTATACAATTCAGGACCCCTGGCCAGGAGTAGCACTGCCTGAGTAGGCTTAACCCCACCCCCATCATTAAACAAGAAAATGTTCCCACAGATTTTCTTATAGGCTAACATCATGTAGCAATTCTTCAAGTGTGTGTGTGTGTGTGTGTGTGTGTGTGTGTGTGTGTGTAACAATAATAAAGAATAGGCCATAAATTGGAGAAGAAGATGGGTGGGGTACTATATGAGGAGGTAGAGGGTGGGGAAGATAGTGTAAATATAATACTTGTATCTGAAATTTTCAAAAAGTGGTAAATAAATTAATTTTTTTAAAAAGCCAAAAGGAAGGCAGTGGTGGCACATGTTCTTAATCCCAGCAATTGGGAAACAGAGGCAGGCAGATCTCTGTGAGTTCAAGGTCAGCCTGGTCTACAGAGTGAGTTCCAGGGCATCCAGGGCTGTTATACAGAAAAATATTGTCTTGAAAACAACAAATAAACATGTAAACAAATAGACAAAAAGAGACAAGCAAAGGGAGTTTCTGGAGGAAAGGCATCTCCAAGGCTCCATGAGCCAGTGGAGAGTCTGTGAAATATTATAAGCAGCCAGATTGGTAGCTGGCACAAGGCAGAGAGGAGTCAGAGATCATCCCAGCACACCTTCCAGGACAGTTCATTGGTGTGTGCTTTGACTTTTAGATTTAAGGACAGTCGTGACATAGCTAGTCATCCCTCTGCAGAGATGGTGGTGGGGAGATGAGCTAGGGAATGAATGGCTGAGACATCAGTGATTTTGGCCATGATGGAAGTGCATAGTGGAGAGGAAGGAAGGTATTTAAAAATTACCTATCAGAAAGGGATGCAGGGGTAAATTAAACAAAATATATAAACAGAAAATGTTATATGCAAAAGAAACCAGAAAGGCCTTCGAAGGGCCTCCCAGGGTTTAGGTCACATAAATGGGAAGCTGGTTGTGTTTTTTTCCTAATGTCAGAAATCCAGAAGGAGGGACAAATTTGAAATGGCAGTGGAGAGAGGGTTTGAGAAACTCTTGATGGGACCATGATAAGGAACCCCACCCAGCCTCACTTGTCAGGTAGGCTGAACATGGCCATTCTAGTCTCTTTGTCGGTAGTGAGTGAGCCCACTGGTTGATCATAATTAATCTAAAGGCAACCTTGGTGAGGGTGTTTAGGAAGAACCTTAGCAACCTATTCACAGGCTGAAGGTGGAGACTTCCATGTCCCATCTTTAGTTTACCTGTAGTGGGTTTTCTGGATGGACCTAATGAGGAGGCAGGTGGAGATTTGGCATTGGAACTGATTTAGGTGTAGAAATAAATACAAATTGGTGCAGATGATGTACAGGTTGAGATAGACGTGAGTGAAAAGATACAGGATTTGGGAGATATGATGCACATGACAAAAAGTGTCCAATAATATGGTGGATGAAAAAACCCAGGGACCAAGAAGTTCTTTATACACCGTGACGTAAACACAGCAGCTCTGAAGATCACAACTGTCTATAACCTCCAAAGACAGGACGCAGCAAGGACCTTATCCACCCCCTACCAACATTCCTTCTTGTTTCATTGATCAAGATTGGTCACATGACTAAGCTCAAATCAATCACAGGCAGAAGGAATAAAATGACCATGGTTGACTTAGACTGATTAATATCTTCACCCCAGTGGAACTGGTATAGGTCACTCCCATTACCACCACCATCAGTACCATCCCATCACCACACCACCACCATTCTACCACCACCATCAGCACCATCTTCATCATCATCACCATCATCACTTAGAAGCTTGTTTCAGATGAAGTTCTACTCAAGTCCTGCTAAATCAGAGTCTGGATGTTCTTACGATTCCCTGGGTGATTCACGTGACACGTGCTGAGTCTGAGACACACCAGTCTAGATGGTCATGGTGTCTACAGGGTCTGGTATGTTAATCATTCTATCTAGTTCTTCATTTGTTCCCTCACTTGTTCATCTGTCTCCAGACCCGGAGTGCTACTGATGAAAACAATGAAGACTTTGCTTAATTTACTTCCTAAATGGCTTCTCTTTCTGTTTTTAAAGTAGACAAAGAACAGAGCTTTAGTACAAACTCAGCTCTCTTCCCGGTTGAACCTGATTAAACTATTACTATTGGTTTCTCTTGCCTCCCTACTCCTGCATAGCCTGGATTGACAATACTATTTGGCTGCTGGAAGCATCTGTGTTCTTTAAAACCACAGGCGAGCCTTTGGAATACTTGTTAGGGTGTGTAATTTCTTTTTATGGTGTCTTTTGGTGAGTCTGTGGACTTGCAGAATCTAATCAAAATGTCTATTCTGACGTCTGTGAGGATTGTCTAGCTCTTCCTCACGTCCCCATAAATATTATGTAATGGGGAAGGACTTCCTTTAGTGAGTTCTGTCTAGTATTTGAGACTTCAAGACTTTAAAAACACACACAGAGGACCTAGACTCCTTTCTATCAAGAAATAACCAGGTTGGTTAAAGAACTACAGAACCAAACCTAAGAAGAACCCTTAAAGGATTCACATGCCAAGGCTAAAGAAAGGGTGAGTGAAAAGTCCCTGACATGTGAGATGGATGAGTTCATCAGGCTTGGTCCAAGCAGTGCTCCTCAGTATCACACTCAGAACCTGCTAAAGCAGAAAGGATTGATGCTGTGTTTTCACTGACTTCCTCCCTGTTCTTTTTTTTTTTTTATTTTTATTTTTTAATTTTACTCATTCACACTTACCTGGCAAGCATCAAGTGCTCTCTGATGGCAGCTTTGTTACTTTACTTTAATGGGTGTGAGAACATATCCTTCTAAGAAACATAAATGTTTCTAGGAGGCATGATTTTGGCAAAACTGTAACCCTCCATGGCATGGGCCCTCAGTGGTTTGTCCCAGATAGCATCTCCAATCCCTTATTTTGTCCTTTTGCTTGCCTGCTTCTGTGGCCCTGCTGGCCTGGTTCGCTTTCGCCTCAAATGTGCATACAAAGCTCCCTTAAGCAGGTTCCCATTTCTCCTACTTGCCCCTTTGGTGATGTGAATCCACTCCAGAATTTCAGCTCATCTGTGAGACTCTGCAGATGGCCACTTAACATTAATTACCTTTACCTCTAACGTAGTGGTTCTCAACATTCTTAACACTGTGACCATTTAATACAGTACCTCATATTGTGGTGACCCCCAGTCATAAATTTTTGTTGCTACTTCATAACTGTAATTTCATTACCATTATGAATTGTAATGTAAACATTTTTGGAGATGGAGGTTTGACAAAGGGGTCATGACCCACAGGTTGAGAAACACTGCTCTAACATGATGCTCACACTACAGATTAATGAGCACGCCATCTTCTTTACATTCTGGAAGGTAGCTTGTCTACCTCATCAAAAGACAAAGCTCACATCTCGTCCATTTTGCTCCACTTGTGTACTGGCTAGTTTCGTGTGTCAACTTGACAGAAGCTGGAGTCATCACAGAAAAAGGAGCCTCCCTTGAGGAAATGCCTCCATGAGATGCAGCTGTAAGGCATTTTCTCAATTAGTGATCAAGGGTGGGAAAGCTATTTGTGAGTGGTGCCATCCCTGGGCTGATAGTCTTAGGTTCTATAAGAAAGCAAGCAGGGGAAGCAAGCTAGTAAGTAACATCCCTCCATGGCTTCTGCATCAGCTCCTGCTTCCTGACCTGTTTGAGTTCCAGTCCTGACTTCTTTGGTGATGAACAGCAATGTGGAAGTGTAAACTGAATAAACCCTTTCCTTCCAACTTGTTTCTGGGTTATGATTTTTTTTTGTGCAGGAATAGAAACTCTGACTAAGAAAACTTGGTACCTGTGTAAAGGCCTGGCAAGTAGAGTTAGTCAGCTCACCAAATATCTCTGGCTACTCAGGTTGTCTGGGCTTTTATTACATTTACTCTTCTTGGCTTCTTAGGGTTGTTGGGGATATAGTGCCAACTATTCTCATTGAGTTACAACAAAGTAACTTGTGAACCTCTAGGACAGATGTTAATTACCAGCCCAGGACCCTACAGGTTTAGGCTTCTCTTGTGGCTGCCACTGCTTAGCTACTGATCATCTGGGTCCCAAAGTGATGGTATTGTCAGCTTGCAGCAGAGTCCAGGTGAACTATGGTGAACATTGTAACTGAGTAAGAAACTAACTTTCAACATTTAAACTCACCGAGATCTAGAATTGTTTGCTACACAACAAGGCCTTTTGTGCTCTGGTTGATATCTCAAAAAGGAATGCTCTCAATTGTGAGCCTATAGTTTAGAAACTGATAAGAAGCACCAATGAGCAATTTTACCATTGATTCTAAACTTGCTAAGCAAAATTTCTGGCTTTAAATGTGCTATGTAAGATGGAGAGTGTTGCAGGTAGCTTTGAGGTCATTGATCTTCTTAGAACTCAGCATCCTCTAGAACCCAGCATCCCCTTAGAACTCAG
>JANHMN010001466.1:0-11117 GCA_030674055.1 Rhabdomys pumilio
CTGAGTTCTAAGGGGATGCTGGGTTCTAGAGGATGCTGAGTTCTAAGAAGATCAATGACCTCAAAGCTACCTGCAACACTCTCCATCTTACATAGCACATTTAAAGCCAGAAATTTTGCTTAGCAAGTTTAGAATCAATGGTAAAATTGCTCATTGGTGCTTCTTATCAGTTTCTAAACTATAGGCTCACAATTGAGAGCATTCCTTTTTGAGATATCAACCAGAGCACAAAAGGCCTTGTTGTGTAGCAAACAATTCTAGATCTCGGTGAGTTTAAATGTTGAAAGTTAGTTTCTTACTCAGTTACAATGTTCACCATAGTTCACCTGGACTCTGCTGCAAGCTGACAATACCATCACTTTGGGACCCAGATGATCAGTAGCTAAGCAGTGGCAGCCACAAGAGAAGCCTAAACCTGTAGGGTCCTGGGCTGGTAATTAACATCTGTCCTAGAGGTTCACAAGTTACTTTGTTGTAACTCAATGAGAATAGTTGGCACTATATCCCCAACAACCCTAAGAAGCCAAGAAGAGTAAATGTAATAAAAGCCCAGACAACCTGAGTAGCCAGAGATATTTGGTGAGCTGACTAACTCTACTTGCCAGGCCTTTACACAGGTACCAAGTTTTCTTAGTCAGAGTTTCTATTCCTGCACAAAAAAAAATCATAACCCAGAAACAAGTTGGAAGGAAAGGGTTTATTCAGTTTACACTTCCACATTGCTGTTCATCACCAAAGAAGTCAGGACTGGAACTCAAACAGGTCAGGAAGCAGGAGCTGATGCAGAAGCCATGGAGGGATGTTACTTACTAGCTTGCTTCCCCTGCTTGCTTTCTTATAGAACCTAAGACTATCAGCCCAGGGATGGCACCACTCACAAATAGCTTTCCCACCCTTGATCACTAATTGAGAAAATGCCTTACAGCTGCATCTCATGGAGGCATTTCCTCAAGGGAGGCTCCTTTTTCTGTGATGACTCCAGCTTCTGTCAAGTTGACACACGAAACTAGCCAGTACACAAGTGGAGCAAAATGGACGAGATGTGAGCTTTGTCTTTTGATGAGGTAGACAAGCTACCTTCCAGAATGTAAAGAAGATGGCGTGCTCATTAATCTGTAGTGTGAGCATCATGTTAGAGCAGTGTTTCTCAACCTGTGGGTCATGACCCCTTTGTCAAACCTCCATCTCCAAAAATGTTTACATTACAATTCATAATGGTAATGAAATTACAGTTATGAAGTAGCAACAAAAATTTATGACTGGGGGTCACCACAATATGAGGTACTGTATTAAATGGTCACAGTGTTAAGAATGTTGAGAACCACTACGTTAGAGGTAAAGGTAATTAATGTTAAGTGGCCATCTGCAGAGTCTCACAGATGAGCTGAAATTCTGGAGTGGATTCACATCACCAAAGGGGCAAGTAGGAGAAATGGGAACCTGCTTAAGGGAGCTTTGTATGCACATTTGAGGCGAAAGCGAACCAGGCCAGCAGGGCCACAGAAGCAGGCAAGCAAAAGGACAAAATAAGGGATTGGAGATGCTATCTGGGACAAACCACTGAGGGCCCATGCCATGGAGGGTTACAGTTTTGCCAAAATCATGCCTCCTAGAAACATTTATGTTTCTTAGAAGGATATGTTCTCACACCCATTAAAGTAAAGTAACAAAGCTGCCATCAGAGAGCACTTGATGCTTGCCAGGTAAGTGTGAATGAGTAAAATTAAAAAATAAAAATAAAAAAAAAAAAAAGAACAGGGAGGAAGTCAGTGAAAACACAGCATCAATCCTTTCTGCTTTAGCAGGTTCTGAGTGTGATACTGAGGAGCACTGCTTGGACCAAGCCTGATGAACTCATCCATCTCACATGTCAGGGACTTTTCACTCACCCTTTCTTTAGCCTTGGCATGTGAATCCTTTAAGGGTTCTTCTTAGGTTTGGTTCTGTAGTTCTTTAACCAACCTGGTTATTTCTTGATAGAAAGGAGTCTAGGTCCTCTGTGTGTGTTTTTAAAGTCTTGAAGTCTCAAATACTAGACAGAACTCACTAAAGGAAGTCCTTCCCCATTACATAATATTTATGGGGACGTGAGGAAGAGCTAGACAATCCTCACAGACGTCAGAATAGACATTTTGATTAGATTCTGCAAGTCCACAGACTCACCAAAAGACACCATAAAAAGAAATTACACACCCTAACAAGTATTCCAAAGGCTCGCCTGTGGTTTTAAAGAACACAGATGCTTCCAGCAGCCAAATAGTATTGTCAATCCAGGCTATGCAGGAGTAGGGAGGCAAGAGAAACCAATAGTAATAGTTTAATCAGGTTCAACCGGGAAGAGAGCTGAGTTTGTACTAAAGCTCTGTTCTTTGTCTACTTTAAAAACAGAAAGAGAAGCCATTTAGGAAGTAAATTAAGCAAAGTCTTCATTGTTTTCATCAGTAGCACTCCGGGTCTGGAGACAGATGAACAAGTGAGGGAACAAATGAAGAACTAGATAGAATGATTAACATACCAGACCCTGTAGACACCATGACCATCTAGACTGGTGTGTCTCAGACTCAGCACGTGTCACGTGAATCACCCAGGGAATCGTAAGAACATCCAGACTCTGATTTAGCAGGACTTGAGTAGAACTTCATCTGAAACAAGCTTCTAAGTGATGATGGTGATGATGATGAAGATGGTGCTGATGGTGGTGGTAGAATGGTGGTGGTGTGGTGATGGGATGGTACTGATGGTGGTGGTAATGGGAGTGACCTATACCAGTTCCACTGGGGTGAAGATATTAATCAGTCTAAGTCAACCATGGTCATTTTATTCCTTCTGCCTGTGATTGATTTGAGCTTAGTCATGTGACCAATCTTGATCAATGAAACAAGAAGGAATGTTGGTAGGGGGTGGATAAGGTCCTTGCTGCGTCCTGTCTTTGGAGGTTATAGACAGTTGTGATCTTCAGAGCTGCTGTGTTTACGTCACGGTGTATAAAGAACTTCTTGGTCCCTGGGTTTTTTCATCCACCATATTATTGGACACTTTTTGTCATGTGCATCATATCTCCCAAATCCTGTATCTTTTCACTCACGTCTATCTCAACCTGTACATCATCTGCACCAATTTGTATTTATTTCTACACCTAAATCAGTTCCAATGCCAAATCTCCACCTGCCTCCTCATTAGGTCCATCCAGAAAACCCACTACAGGTAAACTAAAGATGGGACATGGAAGTCTCCACCTTCAGCCTGTGAATAGGTTGCTAAGGTTCTTCCTAAACACCCTCACCAAGGTTGCCTTTAGATTAATTATGATCAACCAGTGGGCTCACTCACTACCGACAAAGAGACTAGAATGGCCATGTTCAGCCTACCTGACAAGTGAGGCTGGGTGGGGTTCCTTATCATGGTCCCATCAAGAGTTTCTCAAACCCTCTCTCCACTGCCATTTCAAATTTGTCCCTCCTTCTGGATTTCTGACATTAGGAAAAAAACACAACCAGCTTCCCATTTATGTGACCTAAACCCTGGGAGGCCCTTCGAAGGCCTTTCTGGTTTCTTTTGCATATAACATTTTCTGTTTATATATTTTGTTTAATTTACCCCTGCATCCCTTTCTGATAGGTAATTTTTAAATACCTTCCTTCCTCTCCACTATGCACTTCCATCATGGCCAAAATCACTGATGTCTCAGCCATTCATTCCCTAGCTCATCTCCCCACCACCATCTCTGCAGAGGGATGACTAGCTATGTCACGACTGTCCTTAAATCTAAAAGTCAAAGCACACACCAATGAACTGTCCTGGAAGGTGTGCTGGGATGATCTCTGACTCCTCTCTGCCTTGTGCCAGCTACCAATCTGGCTGCTTATAATATTTCACAGACTCTCCACTGGCTCATGGAGCCTTGGAGATGCCTTTCCTCCAGAAACTCCCTTTGCTTGTCTCTTTTTGTCTATTTGTTTACATGTTTATTTGTTGTTTTCAAGACAATATTTTTCTGTATAACAGCCCTGGATGCCCTGGAACTCACTCTGTAGACCAGGCTGACCTTGAACTCACAGAGATCTGCCTGCCTCTGTTTCCCAATTGCTGGGATTAAGAACATGTGCCACCACTGCCTTCCTTTTGGCTTTTTAAAAAAATTAATTTATTTACCACTTTTTGAAAATTTCAGATACAAGTATTATATTTACACTATCTTCCCCACCCTCTACCTCCTCATATAGTACCCCACCCATCTTCTTCTCCAATTTATGGCCTATTCTTTATTATTGTTACACACACACACACACACACACACACACACACACACACACTTGAAGAATTGCTACATGATGTTAGCCTATAAGAAAATCTGTGGGAACATTTTCTTGTTTAATGATGGGGGTGGGGTTAAGCCTACTCAGGCAGTGCTACTCCTGGCCAGGGGTCCTGAATTGTATAAGAAAGCAGGCTGAGCAATCCTTGGAGAGCAAGCCAGGAAAATATTCATCCATGGCTTCTTATCAGTGTCTGCCTCCCACTTCTTGACTTAAGTTTCTGCCCCAGCTTCCCTCAGTGATGAACTGTGACATAGATACGTAAGTCAAATAAATTCTTTCCTCCTAGAGTTGTTTTTGGTCAGGGTTTTATCATATACATACATACATACATACATACATACATATGTATACACACACACACACAATCTACAGAATTCATTTAGTGTTACTTGTATGTATATGTGTTTAGAGCTAATGATTTTGGGTTGAATAACCTAAACATAGATACAGATATATAGATATGTGTGTGTATACACATATATGTTATATTATATATTACATATTATGTTACCTCTTTAATATATAATATTTCATATTATGTATGTATATTACATAGTATACATGTTGCCCTTATTTGCTTCTTGTTACTATGATAAACACCATGAACAAAAGCAAATTGTGGAAGAAGAATTTATTTGGCTTAGACATTCCACATCACTGTCCATCACTGAGGCAAGTCAAGGCAGGAACTCAAGACAGAACTTGGAGACAGGAACTGAAGCAGAGGCCATGGAGCAATGCTACTGACTGGCTTGCTGTTATGGTTGGCTCAGCCTGCTTTCTTATACAACACAGCATCGAAATCCCAGAAAGGGCAATGTCTATAATGGTTGTCACATACCCTACATCAATCACTAATCAAGAAATGGCTGTGGGCTAATCTGATGGAGGTATTCCTTAATAAATGCTCTGACTTCCCATATGACCCTACTTTGTGTCAAATTGACCAAAACCAACAAGCACATATGTATTTTTAAGTAAACATAAAATAATGCTTTCCTGTGACTTATCTAGACATTCTTAGTGTTATTTATTCCTCCTGCCCCTCTCCTTCTGTATAACCCCCTCCCCTCCTCCCCATCTAATGTCCCCACCATGTTTCCTTCCCTCCCCTTTCATAGCACCTGCGTCCTGCTAGTCCCCACTCTAGAGCTCCTTCTCCTCGCCCCTACTACAATCCTCTTACACTTTCCAGCTTTCTGCAGTTACTCCGTACCGTCTCATCATCTCTGAAGATTTGGAGTTGGGAACCACAGATGAGAGAGAACATATAGTGTCTGGGGCTGGACTACCTCACTCAATGTTGTCTTTTCTAGTTCCATTCACCTGCCTGAAATGTTCATGATTTCCTTTTCCTTGGCAGCAGAAAAGTATTCCACTGTGCATAGGTATCCAACTTTCATTATCACCCTTGTTGGTTGAAGGACACTTAGGTTGTTACATCTCCTAGCTACTGTGAATATAGCAGCTGTTGTGAACATGGCTGAGCAAGTATCCCAGTAGTAAGATAGCGCATCCTTTGAGCACATGCCAAAGTGTATATAGTGTAACAGAGTCATACTGTAAATCTACCTTTAGCTCTTTGAGAATTCTCCACACCGATTTCCACAATGGTCACACTAGTTTATAATCCCACCAGATGTGAATGAGGGGCCCCCCTTCCCCACACCCTAGCCAACATTTGTTACCAGTTACTTCCATGATCTTACTCATTCTGACTAGGGGTAAGATGAAATATCAAAGTAGTCTTAATTCACAGTTCTCTAATGGCTAAAGATGTTGAGAGCTTTTTTTGCATTTTTTAATTGTGTGTCTATGACCATGTGTACATAAGCATGTGTGCACATGTATGTAGAAGCCAGAGATCAATGCTGACTGTCTTCCTTCATCATTCTTCACACAGTCTTTTGAGACAGGGTCTCTTACTGAACCTAAAGTTTACTGATTGGCTAGACTACCTGACCAATGAGCTTCAAAGATCTTCCTGTCTCTATCTCCCTACCCCCAGAACCAGGCATTTTTCCATGGCTGCTGGGGATCCAGACTCAGGTCCCTATTTCTTGGCTGTACCATCTCCCCAGCTCTTCTCTGAACTCACACTTGTGTTGGGAGCCGACTTTAAGCAAAAGGCGGCTAAAAAACAGCTATCAGCTTTACAGCCATCTTGAGCCATATACCCTGACATGAGACTTGGTTTTCAATAGCCTACAACAGCTGAAGCACACTCTGATATCCCACATAGCTTGTTTTGCTGTTTAGTGCCCCAAGCTGCAAGGAGCACGTGGTATCCACGCCTACAAGGCATGCGGTGCACGTGTTGTCCACATGCTATCCACGCCATATATGCCTGTAAGGCACACATGTTGTCCACGTGCTATCTACACCATATATGCCTGTAAGGCGCACGTGCTGTCCACGCCTGTAAGGCTTACGTCATATCCACACCTGCAAGGCACGTGGTATCCACGCGCCTACAAGGCACGTGGCAAAAGCCTATAAATACCCAGGATTTCCTTGTTGTAGTGTGTATATGTGTGTGTGTGTGAGTGTGTGGTGTAGTAGTAATAAGTGTAGTGGTGTGTGTATGGTGGAGACAATAAAGACTTTACTACAGATCCTCTGGCTTGTTTCTATTCTTTGCAACTCTTCCCCTTCTTCCCCCCACTCTCTCTCTTACTAAACCCAGACCTACAGAACAGAGCGGGCCGCTATAGTTTGGCCCCCAAACATAGACAAGAGTGGTCCGTTACAGTTAGCTCAGGACTTTTACAGTTTACAGCTCAGGGCAGTTACACACTTGTTGATATCTCAGAGGCTGTGACCTCTAGAGACTTCTTTGGCTTGAATAACATTAGATCCTTTCAGAATAACACACACCCCAATTGGAGTTTATCATTTGTCCACAGGTCTCTATTCCCTATGAGATCACAAATATTAACAAGGCAGGGCTTTGCTTGTCTCAGTCCTTTACCACGGTACTCAGCACTAAACCTAGGGTCTGGTAATAAGCAGTGGCATAATAAATGCTTTTTAACTAAACATGTGTGATGGTTTGAATGAAAATGGCCCCTGTAGGCCCCAGATTCATATATTTGAATACCTGGTCTCCAATTGGTAGAACTGCTTGGAAAAAATTAGACAGTGTGACCTTGTTGGAGGTCTATCAATGGGAGTAAGTGTTGAGACTTCAAAAGACCCATTCCCAGTCAGCTCTCTCTGCCTCATCATTCTGAATCAAGATGTAAGCTCTCAGCTATTCCCCCAGAGCTATGCCTACTTATCTGCTGCCATGCCCCGCCATGATGGTTATTGGCTCTTTCTGAAACCTGTAAGCCCAAAATTAAATGTAACCTTTTCTAAGTTGCCTAGGTCATGGTGTCTTATCACAGCAATCGAACATTAACTAAGACACCACATGACAGAAGCTGTGACCAACACACTTCTTTAAATTGCTTTCATTGACAAGTAGAATTTTATTTCTTTAGATGGATACCTGATTTCCTGAAGGTGGACCATGACTATTTGAAATATTCTAAGACATTTGGAGCTGTTTCACAGTCCAAGTAAAGAATGTCAAGTGTGACTGGAGTTCACGCGTCATCCTCATTAGGCCTCTGACTTTGTCATTCATCTCAGTAAGACCCTGGCAAATCAGATCCCAACAATAACTTGTCCCAGTGTGATTTCTCTATTCCTCCTCAAGGATGCTCAGAATACATCTATGCTATGATCCTTTCCATATTCCTACTGTCCCTCATTATTGATCTGTCTCTTCTGGTCCCAGGTCAATGCCTGCCTTTAAACTGACAGGAGCCAGCAAAGCCACTGGTTTGACAATGGAAGCTGTGTTTCTTTTACACTTAATGCCCTTCATCTGGTATTCCTTTATATGTTCTAGATTGATACTATAATAATTTCCTTGGCCTGGGCCTCTCTTTGAAGTTGAAAATTAAAACGAGGGCTCTCCAGTTGTTTTAAGTAATATAGTTAAATATTACAGCGTGGTTGACCCCTGTCTCCCGACTGCTACTCTTATGACGTGACTCTGTCTTGTGCTGATCAGCTGCTGATTAGACAAACATGGATGAGCTGCTGAGGAGGGGAGTGAATAGGAAAAGGGATGTATTAGACCTTAACAAAGAACAATTATACATTCTCTAGTCACCCTTGGACAGGCTTTGGAAGGACATGGACTGCATCCTACAGGACCAAACTGCACCATCTTTTCTTCTATTCCAGCCAGTGAGCAGGCAGTGAGAGAACAGTCTTGCCTGCTGCAGCTGCTCCTCTTCTCTGTCTAGCCTGGAAATGTGTCAGACATGATGAAAGATGCAAGGCCAGCCTAGGATATGGGCAGGGACAGGAGAGAATAAAGCTTTGCTGGAGCTGTGGCTACAGCAGTATCTTTGATCTCTTCTTGTTGTCATCTCAGCTGCTTAACACACAGAGAACACAGACCGGATGAAGAGCAAACAAGCACTCAATCCCTTGAGAGGGAGGCCTCTGCTGGAGAAGGAGATTCAAGTCCTATTCTAAGCAAGACTCTGGCAGCATTTCCTCTAGTCTGTTCTGGGAGGCAGAGAAGGCTGAATGGTTGCCGTATCTAGCTGGCTTTAGTGCTGCTCCATGTAAGGCTTGTGGGAAAAGCTCCAGGGGAGTCGTTTTGCTCTTGGCCACTTCACTTAAGGGTGGGTACTCTTCACTTCCATTTGCCTCCTAGAGGTTCCCCCAGTCATTCTCCTTCTCTTCTCTGACTTGCCAACCCCTCGTGCCATGCATCCCTCTTTCTGATGGAATATTTTTGGAGAACCCATTTCTGTCCGTATGTCACATATGATAGCGAGGATGCTCTAGACAGCAAACTTTAGGTTCCATAAGAAACTCTTGTCTACCCTTCAAAAGGCCCAACAAGTAGCTAAAAAAGTCAGATACAGATACTTACACCCAACCAATGGACAGAAGTTGGTGACTCCTGTGGTTGAATTAGGGAAAAGCTGGAAGAAGCTGAGGAGGAGGGCAACCCTACAGGAAGACCAGCAGTCTCAACTAACCTGGACCCCCCAGGATCTCTCAGACACTGGATCACCAAGCAGGCAGCATACACCAGCTCAACACATATACAGCAGAGGAATACAGGGTCTGGCCTCAGTCAGAGAAGATGTACCTAACTCTCAAGAGACTTAAGGCCCCAGAGAGTCGGGAGGTATGATGGGGTGGGTTGGGGACATGGAACAGGGAGTGGGTGGAACAGTCAGAGGGTGGACTGGGAGGGGGATAAAGTCTGAACTGTAAAAATGATTAAAGAATAAGAAGAGAAAAAGAAAAAAAGAGACTCTGACTCTGGAAGAGACTGAGGGAGAGCGGCATATAGCAGTAGTGAAGAAGGCAGAACTAAGAACAAAGGGAAGCTGACCCTCAACAGGGCTGCAACCCTAAGGCTTTGATCCACTTTGCAGGGAGCTTTCATATGATGTCGCTCTAGAGCAGTGGTTCTCATCCTTCCTGATGCTGCAACCCTTTAATATAATTCCTCCTGTTGTGGTGACCCCCTCCGATGATACAATTATTCCCATTGCTACTTCATAACTGTATTTTTGCTACTGCTATGAATCATAATGTAAATGCCTGACATGCAGGATATCTGAGGTGTGACCCCATAGAAACTGTGGCCCACAGGTTGCGAACCACTGCTCTAGAGTCATCCCATTGAAGCAATAAGACCAGGACTTTGTCTTCCTGGATCAGCTGACCATTGGCCAGAGGTTCTTCCTGGGGCTAGTTCTTAAGCCAGGTCATTGCCTTCACTGGAAAGAAGGTTCTGATGCAACTGGGACACAGGACTCAGGCCTCTGAAGGCAGTGGGGAGCAGCTGGAGCGGCTGGTATTTGAAGGGGTCAAGCCTAGCTTGGAAGTATGAGAGGAAGAAGAAAGTGGATCAGTTTCGCTACCCGTGTTGCCTGGTTTTAAGATATCTTGCACACCTCTGTAACACTTGATTTTCTCCATTAACCTCCTTCCTCATTAGGAAGACACAGAAGAGCCCAATAGAGTAGACAAGAGATTCACTCAAGAATTTAATCACCTTGTTTTCTACTCATTGTATCTATTTTCATAGTCACTTCTTATTTATAGCTAGTGATTCGGAGTTTCCATTTATAGTAGAGATGTGAAATTTCCTTTTACAATGAACTTGAGGATTTGGGTTGGAGTTCAGTGGTAGAGCACTTGCTTATCATGTGTGAGGGCTTGGGTTCAACCCTGAGTACCACAAGAACCAACCAACTCAATGAACAAACACATTTTCAAAGAACAAAATCAAATACCAAAAAATAAATAAGCCAGGACTGATAGCCAAAGGGATACTTGGCGGTGCCAAACGGTCTGCAGAATGACCTTGCATTGCATGTTAAAGCATCTCTGTGTCTCTGATTCTCCAGGGTAAGAACAGTGCCTCCCTGCAAGGTTATTGTGCAGTTTAAATGTGTTCACCTAAGTTAAGAGCAAAATGCAGTACTTGAGACACCCTAGATGGTGGTGCTGTACAATGCGTGACATTTAGGAAAGATTATCATTTAGTTCTTATGTGCTTCCTGTGAAAAGGCATGCTGGGAAAGCAAAGACAACCAGGGACATCTAGCATTTAAAGACAGATTAATTTGTGAAAGCTATACTTAGTTTCATACAGTGCTATAAGATTGCAGAGTTTAAGGGGAATTTTTGTTGTGATTTGTACTTATTAACATGCACTTTAAAAAACATTCAAACTGGGTTTATTTCCTTTATAAGGAACATAAAGTC
>JANHMN010001467.1:0-11116 GCA_030674055.1 Rhabdomys pumilio
CTACTGCTGAGGTAATGCTGTTTTATTTGTTCATGAAGAATCTGAATTGGTACCTAAGCCAGCAAGGTTTCTATGGTTGGAGAAGACATTGGAGAGGCAGCTAGGACTTATTTTCCTTGAGGAGTGCTCTGTCAGCTCAAAGAGTTTTGAATACTTTTCTAAATATGCCGAGAAGTCATTGGGGGATTGGAATTCCCAGTGTGGGAATAAAAAAATGGAGGAAGACTGATTACTGACACACTCTTGGGTCCATGCTCAGACACATTAGTTATGCAACACAAAACAAACTGCCATGGGATTGGTGCCACTCACAGTGGGCTGGGAACAAACAATAAAATGCCCCATAGACATTCTCCTTGGCAAATGTGACAGAGACAATACTCCAGTTGGTATTTCCTCTTCCTAGGTGTGTCAATTTGACAACCAAGGTTAACCGTCAGAGTATTTAATCATTGTAGAAACACTGAGAAAACAGAGATGGCCAATGGTCCCTGATCTTTGTTTTGAGGTAATAATATGAGCCTTAAAATTATTATTAGTAACAACAACAACAACAACAACAACAACAACAACCTTTTTAAAAGTCAAAATGAGATAATTTCAATGAGAATGTTCTTCATAGGCTCAGATGTTTGGTTATGCATAGGTCAATTTAGGAAATATTGCCTTGCTAGAATTAGCATGTCACAGGGTTGCACTTTGAGATTTCAAAGACAAGTGCTGTTCCTAGTAGGCCCCCTCTGTTTCCTGCTCCCAGTGTAGAATGTAAGCTCTCAGCTACAACCACCATGCATCTGACTTTTATTTCTCTGGTTCTGTAAGCCCAAATAAACTCTTTCTTCTTTAAGTTGGCTTGAGCATGGTGTTTTATCACAGCAACAGGAAAATAAGTAATAACAAAATATACATAGTTAAACATTCCTGGTCAAGTTGTTATTCCTATGAACTCTCTCTCAATTCTGATTTTACAAGGTTGTCCTAAAAGTTTCCTAATTCTTCAGGGAGAAAATGGCTTTTAAGAAATAATTCCTCCTGCTCCAGAATGCAGGCTTTCCCCCTAATAGATCATTGCCACCATCTCGCCTCTCCTGTTACAGAAATTCAAGCAGCAATAAGAAAACTTTCTCCTACTTCAGATGCTGCAACTCTAAAGTGTTTGTTATAATGACCTTGAGCTTTAACAAAGAGCTTAAATTTGTTACAAAAATATAAACTTATTCATATGATTTCTTTGTTTTAGATATAGCTTCCTGGGTTTTTAAAACATAGTTATGTTATTTAAAAGAACCTGTTTTCTAATAAAAAGGCACATTCAACATAAAGACAAAGATATGATGTAAGGGTTATAGATATGAGATATATTTTTGGTAAAGGGTTAGAGGTAATATAAACTAAGTAATATAAAAAAATATCCAATAAGAAACGCTCAGGGAGAAGATAGGATTTTGCATAGTAGGGTCATATTGTTCCAACATGGAAATGAATGAGAACAAAGTTAAAACATTAAAGTATGTTGTTAAAAGATTATTAAAATTAAAATTAATAATTCCCCACAACAATCAAGTTTTTAGTATTGCTCTATTATTTGTAATTTCACAAATACTAACTGGCTTGAGAAAAGACAAGGATTCTTTTACTAAGTGAGACACTGAAGCCCTATGATTAGGTTTTATGTTTATTTGTTTTGCCATTCCTTCCCTTGTTAGATAGACACTGCCTTAACAGTAAAAAAAAAAATCATGTAGTGATTACTAATATTGTATGTATGGGAAGACTGGGACAGAGTGATGAGGACCAAAAGTCCTTCAAAATTAGCTGTGTATGCCAGGCCAAGAAGGTTAGAGGACATCAGGCAAGTTACCCCACCTCCGCCATCACCGATCAACATTTAGTCACACCATGATAACAGTGCAGAACGTCAAAGACAAATGAAGACCTGAAAGAAGTCCGAGGTAAAAGTCAGGTTACCTATAAAAGATAAAGGACAAGAATTACAGTCAAGTTCTCTTGAGAAAACATGCAAGCAAGAATCGAAGAGAGAGAGGAACGGCAACCTGGAAGTCTGTCTTCTACAAAGTAATCTTTCAAAGATGAAAGATATTCTCAAACAGATAAAAACTGAGAGAGTTTGTTTGTGAGTCACTCTGCCCTCTAAGAAAAGTTAGGGATGTTTTTCATGAGGAAGGAAAAGTATACGACACAGTCAGGAACTCGGAACCACGTAAAGCAAGAAGCGTTAATGAAGGAGAAGGGGAAGATAAAATAAGAACTTTCGTTTGTCTTAGTTGATCTAGCATCAAACAATTTGTTCTAAACTGAACCAGCCGCAGTGTATGCAATTACATGTACGTTTGCGTCTACCACATGGAATAGATGAGTAAGCAAATTATATGTGTGCGTGAACGGCAACACTGATATAAGGGAAGAGAAGAAACAGGGATCATTTTCTAAGTACAAGATACTCATGCTGCCTTCGAAATATGAGTTATTAGAATGCAAGCTTGGATCTGTTCTAAATACATAACCTAAACTTGAGGACAAGAACTTTTAAAAGCTTAAAAGGAGGCTGGAGATTTAAGGAGAGCGGGCCCGGCACCTCTCTGTGCCTTGACTGGGCAGCACAGTGGAGTTGGCTCCTGAGAATGTGTGGAGCTTAGGCATGAGAGTAGGAGGGTGAGCTTGCCCCCTGCCAATGGCAGCATTGGTTGGCCTAGCCAGAGAGCTCACACTGGTGATGTGGATAGGGCTTAGTGGCTCAACTACCACCTAGGCCCAGATTCAGGGCTCTGACTTGATCCACCCCCAAATCTGAATCTGATATCAGTCATCTAAGCTTCTACCTTAGGAGGCACTAAAAAAAGATGCACAGATGGCACAAATAGAGGGCGGGGATCGGGGGTCAAGAAATACAGCCCACATCATATATATCAGGAAAACATAAGTGAAACTAACAACATCACATCATTTCCGCGTCTATTTAGAACACTGAGCATACCAGATACAGATAAAGGATGTGGAGCCACAGGTGTTCTCATTCACAGCTGATGGAAGTGTAAAGAGTAAATCATTTTAAAAGAAAATTTACCAATGTCTTACTGAACTAAAATGTTTTTTAATTCTTAATATATGACCCACAATCATGCTCCTTGGTAAATGAACATATAATTTTTGCCTTCTGCATATAGATATTTACAGCAACTTTATTGATAATTGCCAAAACTTGGAAACAATATGACCCTCAGAAGATGAAACAAATAAACATCGGAAAACAGAATAGGGTGGCACCATCTTGTGTGCTTGGGTCCTGGACCACATAATGGGAACATGACAGTTCATCTCCCTTTCTTCTTAACGTCTGATGGCGTATGACCAACTGCCTCCTGCTCCTGCTACCATGAATCCCTTGCTATAACAGACTGAAATTTGGAACTGGGAGTCCGAATAACATCTTCCTTCTTCAAGTTGCTTTGGTCAGGGCATTTATCATAGCAATAGAAAAGAAAGCGATACACTATCTTTACCACTAGGAAACTGAAAATGAAGATTATCTTAAGTCTCCATCTTATCCCAGTTGGATTTTTTATGTGTATTGGTGTTTTGTCTGAATCGACATCTGTGTACGATGCCTGCCTGGTGCCCACAGAAGCTAGAAGATGGAATTGGATCCCTTAAAACTGAAGTTACAGACAGTTGTGAGCAGCAATGTGGGTGCTGGGAATTGAACCCCAGTTCTCTGTAAGAGAACTGGTGCTTATATCTGCTAAGTTAACCTTCCAGCCCCCCGACTGTATTGTTTATCACAGCAATAATAACAAATTGCTGCTAAGTATGAGGAGAAAAAATAGTGACTTTTTTCCTGTGTTGTGAAGCTTCCCATTTTGCTGAAAGTGTTTCTCAGCTCTAAGAGTTTAGAATGTAATCTTTGAGGTTGATTAGCTATGGAGTTGTATCATCAGTAAGTAGGGATACTTTGACTCTGTTGTTCTATTTGTCCACCTTTATTTCCTTCTCCTGTCTTATTCTTCTTAGCTAAGACTTTAAGCAGTGAGTTAGTTCTTGTTTATATATTTCAAGAATTTTTCAGAGTTGTCACTCTTAGTTGAACTGTTATCATCTCAGTCTGTGAGTAGTATTTTTCACTCTCCATCTCATTGGTGAAGAAAGTTCATCTTTATGTTACCAAATGTGTTGATCTCTTATTGTTTGCAGCTCTCATGGCTTTTCATTAGATAATTAGCACAAAACTGAAAGCAATGTGAGATTCCCAGGTGGATGGCACTGCTTCAAAAGATTATCCAAGCCCAAATGTCACCAACTATCACTTACTCAGTAAGCTTACAATGGAGGAGGAATTAAAAAAGAAAGAAGTCAACAGGCTGAGGACCATTTTAAAGTCAAAGAATAGATGCTTATAATGAGAGAGAAAAACATAGCCATCTTCCAAAGTAGACACTCTTCAAAGGCTTCATGGGAAATCAAATTTATCCAAGCACTGTGCATGCAACAAGCTTCACACGAACAAAAGAATCCTCTTCTTACAATTACACATTCAATTATTATACTTTCTTGTGGACCATTTTTTAAATGACATGATTCTGGTCTCTCAGACAGTTGCAAGCTGCTCTTCTTGCAGTTTCAGGACTTATGTAAAAATGTTCAGAGAAGAACAACAATACTCAGTATGACCAGAGTCATGGATCAAGTACTCTCAGATGTTTCATCATGGACCTCCCTAGGGAATGTGCACACTGTTCCCTTTCAAGATGTGTTCTTGGACTGATCACCTAATGTTACAGATCATAAAATCAAATACCAGAGAGAACATTGCCAGGAACACAGCATTCCTGCCTGATTTACCACACACTCCCGGGAGAGGGCTCATTCTAATTCCACAGTTTCTGGAAAATCACTCCCCAAAGCACTCTACTGTGTCTCTCTGTTCTAGTTATTGTAAAAATTCTCCCTAAAGTTTAACAAAGTCTCTGCCCTTACAATTTCTGCTCATTAGAGACAGAAGGAATGGCCAACCAACAAGAAGCCCCAATCAAAACCCATCTCATAGACAAATACCAATCCCTGATATTATAAATGATACTGCTATGCTTGCAGACAGGAGCCTAGCATAACTGTCCTCTGAGAGGCTAACCCAGGAATCAATGGAAAAAGATAGAGAGACTCACACCCTAACATTAGATAGAGGTCAGGGAGTCTATGGAAGAGTTGGAAGAAAGATTGAGGGACCCAAAGAGAACAGGGACTTCACAGAAAGACAAGAGAGTCAACTAATCTGGACCTTGGAAGCTCCCAGAGACTGGATCTCCAACCAAAGAGTGAGCATGGACTAGAACTAAGCCTCCTGCACATATGTAGCAGATGAGCAGCTTGGTCTTCATGCAGGTCCCCCAAACAACTGGAACACGGGCTGTCCCTAAGCCTTGTTGCTTGCCTGCCTGTCTGTGAATCCCATGCTCCTAAATGGACAGCCTTTCTTGGCCTCAGTGGGAAAGGATGTACCTAGTGCCTCAGTGACTTGATGTGTGTAGGGGAGGTTGACACCTAGAGGAGGGCTTCCTCTTCTCAAAAGAGAAGTGGAGAGAACTTTCATGAAGGAGTACTGGGTGGACAGGAAGGGCTGATATTGGATTGTAAAAAGAATAAATAAATAATTTTAATTTTTAAAAATCCTAAATATAAGCTTTTATATAAAATCAGTCATATTTACTTTAAATCCTCAGAATGCGTATCTACTCATCAGCAATTCTTAATAAATTCTATAAGGAGGCTGAGGACAACCAATTGATATAAGAAATTCCTCATCAGTAGCCCAGCCTCGGTGAGAGTCATGAAGCCAGTGTTGCTATTGTTCTTGCTCCCAGACCATACAGGGTTCCTAGCTTAACTGAATTCTGAACTTCAAATTTCTCTCTAAGTTTTTCTGCATCAAATTCAGTAGCCAAAACATCTTAACCTAGCTTCATTAAGAATTTTATGTTTCCAAATGCCTTCTAAGTTTGGAAGTCATGGCTGACAATCTACAGCTCTAACTTTCTTCCTAGGACTGTGGGTGACTGAATCATTAATCTGCTCCAGCAGCAAAGCCTAAAAGAGATCAAGCACTATTGTTGTGAGTACCAGAGATCCTGCCCAGTGAGGGATGAGGATCCCAGTTAGAGTTTTCCTACAATTCTTAGAGTATGAGGGAAGTGAGAGCAACATGCAGAGCAGAAGGCCACAACAGCTGGAAGCCCTCAGTACACATATTCCTCAGGGTAAGGCCACCTGACACACACATCATGGCTATGCTAACTTGTGGGCCATATTCCATGATTCTAAAGCTATTTGTCATTCCTCCTGCATGGCCCTTGACAAAATATAAGCTAAATGAATTGATAGAGAAACAAAATCTCGATAGCTACCTAGCTACCGTCCAATAAAAAAAAAAAAAAACTTTTATCTTTTTTATTTACATTTCAAATGTTATCCTCTTTCCAGGTTTCAAACGCACACACACACACACAAACACACACACACACAAACACACACACACACACACACACACACACACACACACACACCTGGAATTTCGATATCCCAATCCACTGCACCTGCTTTTATGTTTCCGATGATTGGACCTCTAAACACAATCACAACCTCATAAAAGAGAAGTAGAGAACAGAGGACCTAGTTCAAAGGCAGAGAGAGCACTTGCCTAGCATATGCAAAGCCCTATATGTGATCACTAATACTGGGCAAAAGACAGAGGGTGGGGAGATTTGACTATAGAATGTGATTTAATGACGAATGCTGATTTTGAAACTATATACGTTGAAGATAGAGAAACAGGTCACGAGCTAAGGGATTTTGGAAGCCATTGTAAACTGAACAAAAAGCCAACAAACTATACTTTCTTCTTCAGTGCCTCCAGAAGCAATCAGTCTGTTATTACTTCTTGTAGCCCAGGAAAATGTCTGTCCTCTGAAACTTTAAGGGAGTAATTCACGGCATCATAAGCTATTATTTAGAGTTAAATTTTACCATAGTATGATAAAAGTAATACAAATTATATAACTCTCAAAATACAGAACTGAATTTCTTCTTCACTATGGTGCATTTCCAGGAAGTTAATTAACTATTAATATTTACTCAAGAGTTGAGAAACACAGCAAAATCCCACAAATAGGAATAAATGTGTGATTTATAAATGTATCTCTAATGTAACTTTGTTGCACACAATCATGGTTGCAGATCCTTTGCCACTTGCTAGCTGCTGTGTGACCTTAGGTACATTGCTGAACCTTTCTGAGCTTATTCTTTCATTTGAAGAAATGATAAATATTATACATACTTCCCAGATTTTGGGGGGTGGGATTAGCACCTGATATGTGAAAGGTGATGCAGAAGAAAAGGGGGAGCCCAGTCTGTTAAGGTCTTAGAGCATGACACATGTCAAATTTCTACAGAGGACAAGACCAACAGAAAAAGGAAGATAACAGGACCTGGTTCCAACTAGAATGGGGGCTAGAGGGTGTCCCCCACTAGAGATGTCAGTATAATGAATGATTTAAATCTCCCTGAGAGAGTGGGGAGGACACAAGGGTAACAAGCATGAGATTTTCTTCTAGAAGTTTGTTCTAGATTGGAGCTGAATGGCTCACAAGGAGATAGGAACCAGTCTATTTCCTTTCCCCTAAACAGAAGGATGCTACATGAGACAAGGCTGAGTGTGGTAGGAACATGGTCCTAATTTTAATCCCCAAAAGAACAGGACAGGAAATACACAGAAACTGCTCAGATCCCAAGAAGAAGCTCACTGGAAATGTCTCTGCAAAGCCACCCTCATTTCTTCCTTCACCCTTGAACTCTCCAACTGTAAGACTTGCTGGGACCCTCCAGATATCTCAGACATTCAGCATGATAAGGGGTAGAACTCCCTAAAAAGGGAGGATGGAGGTGCTGGAAGTCAGGAGCCTGGGGAGTTGCATGTAGATGATTAGGTTTAAAACTCCTCCTTTCCTATGACTCAAACTGGAGAATTTTCCAGCATTGGAATAAGTTGTGAGGGAAACCTTCATGTTACCTGTTCCTTCTCTGGAGCTCTTTCATTTCAGAGTCACATTTCCCATTGCTGAATCCTAGGGTGAGCAGACATTTACCACTTAGTATAGAGAGAGAAGTTTCTGAAGGACCAGAAAACTACAACATGCACACTTGCACATGGGAAGAAGAGATAAGGGTGGGACGCTATCTGACTCAGCTATAACTAGATAGCTGGGTAGCCAGTACTTCCCACATTATCATACATCTGGTTTCTTGATAAAAAAGAGGGCACTCCCTCCTTGTGCCTATGTTGGAGATTCCTTCCTGTTCTCCAGCTTTATATAGAGAGCGAGTTGCCATCTTTTCCCTCAAGCCACCTTCTATCATCCAACATGAGTCCAGTGACCAAAATCGGCACAGTGCTCATCGTGACTTTATCTTTTCTCTGCTTTGTGGAGGGTAAGTGTCTGCAAAGGGGAGTAGAGAGAAATCTTAGGGGTGCTAGTCTCTAAACCACTGTCCTCCAGCCTCACTCGGGCATTGCAGCTCAAATCTGAAGACTGAATTTCTGGGAACTAGAGAGATCACATGTGATATACTAATCAAGAAGAAACAGTGATTGCAGAGAAATAAGAGCAGTTTTTAGACCTGCGGTTTTTTGAGTTTTTCTTTATCAGTTTCCATTTAATTTCCTTTTCTCTTGAAACACTCTTATGCTGTGTTCTACACAACACTCTTCTCCCCTTCTTTTCTCTGGTCTCTTCTTCTCCATGTATTTTGCAGGGATCTATATTTATCTGATTACACCTGGGCTCTTCATAGCTTAATACTACTCTCAGATCCCCTTCCATTTTCAAGGTTCCAATTATAATTTGTAGCTGAAAATACCCAGCTTCACTCCCCAGGGAGATCTCTCCTCTGAGCTTCTGTCTTATACCACTGAACGCACGCCTCCTTTGAAAGTCAGCCTTGATACATAACTCTCCTTCATACTAAATGAATATTAATGGCTAATTCCTATCCTTTCTACTTATTCAATGTACTTGAATTACAATGGCATTTCTATTTTGTCTTCCTTTTGATACTAATAAATGTTAAGCCATAAATTAGTACAGAAAAAGTAGGGTTATTATTATTATTATTATTACCTATTAGAGAAAGACATTTCTAACTATACCTCAAAAACCTAGAGTTGTTAGAAGAAAAGACCACATAAATTTGAAAGAGACCAAGGAGGCCCATATAGGAGGGTTTGGTGGGAAGAAAGGGAAGAGAGAAATGATGTATTTGTGTTATAATTTCAAAAAATATAAATATAAAAAAAGTTTTTAAATTTATAAAAGCAAAAAATAATTCATGTCATGAACAACTGGCTAATGTCTCTAGTATATAATGACTTCAAATAAAAAATGTAAATACACTAATAATCTAAAAGAAAACTAAGTTAAAGAAATCAAAAAATTACCATAGAGTAAATACAAATAGGTATTAAATATGCAAAAATGTGCTCAATCTCATTCCTCATACATCAAGTGAAATAAAAATTAAAGGAACCTACCAGAGAGACAACCTTCAGAAACTGAATAACATGATGCAGTGGTCTGGTTATAGAGAGATAATAAGAATTGTGTAAAATTGATAGCAAGATTATGTGTAGTTTAATTATCTTTGGAGTCCATCTTCCAAATCTGTCAAAATAATTATTTTTAACAGGCAAATCTTCTTATCTGAAATTATTTAACAGATATAATCACATTCAAATGAAACTATATTAGAACAACTTCACTATATTATAATGAATAGTATTCAGGATTATTTATTGTAACAAGTCATAATGAAAAATAGAAATAAATGTACATAAGGAACAGATTAACTAAAGCATGCTACAAAGGTACAGTGGAATATTTTGTATATAGCAAACTGTTCAAAAGAAATCAAAGTGCAGCCTATCTACAGTGGATAGCCATATCACTTGATTATAAATGGGAACTCACTTCAAGTCTGATTGATACCAAAATTTATGAATGCTCATGTCCCTGACATAAAAAATTTGGACTATCTTTGCCACTATCCTGTGCATATCTACCTGTTTGCCTTAAACTGTCACTACGTACAAGTAGATGACCACGTGGGTCATACAAAGCCAATTAGATTTGTCATTAGGGATTGCTAGAAACATTTGTAAAGGTAGTTTTTGTGGCACAGGAAGAGCCGAATATAAACCCACGTCACACAATTAGCATGCTGAACATCAATTGTGAGTCAAAGCTTCTTCAGATCCATAAAGATTCTGACTCAATAATTTTGAAATGTCTGAGATGAAAAGGTAAAATAACGTACTCCATTTTTTTCTCCATCAACATTGTTCTTAACCCTTAAAGATAAACTTGTCATTGCTTCTGAGGTCACCTCAGTGCCCTGCCTCTCCTGCCCTGTTACTACCTGGCATGGAGATTCCGGGATCATTTTTGAACTTGGTAGTAACACTTGGTGATACTTATTCCTTGAAAAGAGAGAAAGTCGGGCTAAGCAAGATGGAAGCATCAGCAGACAATGCAACCTCAGTGTGCTCTGAACATTCCATTGTTATTCTGTCCTCTATGCCCTCCAACACACAATTACCCAGATCTAACCTACATGTCCATATCTCCAGTAGTCAACTCAAGTCCTGTCTTCTCTGCCCAATGAAATCTGTCCATTGTTATACTCAAACTACATTTGTATACACACACACACACACACACACATCCCACTCGCACACATATACATATTCTTTGATTGTCTATTTTTATTTCACTTTCAAATATAAGTAGGTAGTAACTAGATAATATAAATAGTGCTGTTATTATGTTAATCCATCCTCTAGCTTAATTCACAGAGCTAGGCTGAATACCAGCAGATGGAGTAAACAGACAGCAAAGTCTGTGTATAACAGTGAAGCCTCTCTTGATCTTGTAATCAACTCTTCCCATAGCCCCACAGTTCATCCTAAAATCCTACTCTCTCCTTGTCCTGCACATACAGGTCTGATCTGTAATGAATGTAGAACTGCACGGAATTCACAATGTACGGTGCTCCC
>JANHMN010001468.1:0-11105 GCA_030674055.1 Rhabdomys pumilio
TCTCTCTCTCTCTCTCTCTCTCTCTCTCTCTCTCTCTCCCTCCCTCCTCCTTCTCTCTTTCCCTCCCTTCTTCTCTCCTTCCCTCCATAATTTCTGTCTGTGGGTCTGTTGTGGCCCTAGCTGCCCCATGTTGGGGGCCAAAATGTTGGACCGCTCTGTCAGTGTTGGGACTCACACTGCCAAAAGCCTTGGGAATTAACTTGTTAGCCCGCACTGCACTAAGCAGCTCTGGTTTATGGGTCAGGGTTCAGCAAGAGAGAGAGTGAGAATGGACTCGAAGAATGGAGAACAGACAGAGTGTGATTCAATCCTGTTTATTCTTCAGTCTCTCTTCTTCTCTCCAAGTCCCAAATCTTGACTTCCTAGTTCCTAGTTCCTAGTCCCTAGTTCCTAGTCCTTAGTGCCTCCAAGTTCCAAGTTTCTACTCTCAGGTTCAAGTGTCTAATACCTAATAAATACCTAATACCTAATACCTAACACCTAACACCTAACACCTAACACCTAACACCTAATACCTAATACCTAATACCTAATACCTAATACCTAATATTCTAAGTTGTACTTGTCTAATTCCAAGTTCTTCCTCCAAGTGCCAAGTGCCTAGTACCTAATTCTCTGTTCCAAGTTGTACTCATGTCAAGTAATCTCTCTTCTGTCTGCCTCTTCGCTTTTATATGTCTCACTTCTAAGCATGCCTCTGAGTCACACCCTTAAGTCATGCCCTTAGGCCTTGTCTCTAAATCTAATCTCTAAGTCACGCCCTTAAGTCTCAGCTCTAAATCACACCTTTAAGTCTCACAAACCCAAGGGAAGATCCTGGGTATCTAAAACAAGATGTTATCAGAGTGTGCTCAGCTGTTGTAGGCTAATGTAATCAAGTATCTTGTCAGGGTATATGGTTCAAGATGGCTGCAAGGGTGATAGCTGCCTTCTGTCGGCTCCCCACATGGGTCTCTGCACCCACTCCCATCTACTGCTTGAGGAAGTCTCTCTGATGATGACTAGCCAAGTACACCAATATGTATAACAGAATATAACAGAATATAATTAGAAATTATTTCATTGATCTATTCTCTCTCTGTGTGTCTCCCTGTCTCTGTCTGTCTCTGTCTGTCTCTCTCTCTTTCTCTCTCTATCTCTCTTTCTCTCTCTCAACAGTTGTGTTTGGTTCTACCCTAGGTCTCTAGGTTATCCAAACTCTGGTTTCTGCAAGTATATGGCATTGCAATATACGACAGGGGCTCCCTCTTGTGGCACGTGCCTCAAGTTAAACCAGATACTGGGTGGCCACTCCCTTAAGTTCTGTGCCACCACTGCCCTAGCACATCTTATAGGCAGAACATATTCTAGATCAGAGGTTTTTGTAGCTGGGTTGGTGTCCAGGTTTCTCATTCTGTAACATGCACAATACCTTCTCACACCAAAGAGACTAGACAATGTGGGTGTAGGCTTCATGTAGTCACCAGCTAGACCTCTCTACATTAATTTAGCTGTGAGGATAATTTCCTGGGCAACAGGGGCTACTGTCAATTTTCAGAGAGTGAGCCTCTGTCCTAGCATCTGCAAAGGTTGTTTGGGATCTCCACTGGAACCTCTTGCAACTTGAAGGAATGTAACTGTGGACCAATGCTGCAACCCTGCTTGGCTAAAAAATATGGCCAGCCAGTTCTGATTCTGTATCCTCCATTAATAAGAGTCTTCATTAGCTTAGTGTCACCCTCATAGATTACAGGAAATTTTCACTGCACGAGGTTTACACACTGTTCGGTTGAGGGTCTAGTATTATATTTTGGAATATACATTTACCAAGAAAGTAATCAAAATAAAGTAAATAAATAAATAAGAAAATCAAGAAAATTTGAAGGCTATTGAGGTTGTATGTTCTCATCAAAAGACCCATATAGTGCTGCCTTTTCCCTTTGTTTCTTCCTGGCAACTAAATATAACTTTTGCTGTTGTCACTCCTGCACAGATAGTGCTGATACCACTATTGTTGATTTTGGAACTTGATTTCTTCAGCATTCTGATGTGGAAAAACATTGAAAGCTCAGAATGAACAAAGAAAACCTGAGGGCACTTATAGCAGTGTACAGAGTCTGAAAGGAGCAAGAGTGTGAATTGGAGTGTGAGAGAAACTGAATTTGGTGGCATAGTGAGATACACACCAACTCTACATTACATATTCATCCTTCTTCCAAAGTTGTAGGACTGATAAATCTCTATCTCCCTCAGTTGCTTGCTTATTGTCTTACCTTCCATTTTAGTTATCTGTGGGTGGCAGATTCTGAGACACTGAGATATGAAGCCTTCTCTCATATTGTCTAGCCTGTTTGGTGTGGAAAGGTACTCTGCATGTTGCCGAAAGAAAATCCTGGATACAAATCCAACCACAAAACACTTGACCTACAATATATCCTGTATGTAAGAAGTGCTGAGGCAATGGTGGCACAGAAATTAAGGGAGTGGCCACCCTATACATGACTTAACTTTGAGACACTGAGACTTGATGATACATAAGAGACTGTATCTCTGTCTCTTTAAACATGATCTCAAGTTGAAGGAAATTACCAGATATCTACATCCCCCCCCCTTTTTGATAACTGTCTATTCCATTCATTAGATCAATTAATGTATGGCTAGTTCGGGGGATGGTATTTAAGTTCTATAGCTCTGTGTAGATTGTAGATATTAACATCTGTCATGTATACTGCAAAGATTACTTTTTCCATTCTTATGGGAGTTCTTTGTTTCTTTATTATTGATGAAGAAATTGTTAATAGTCCGATAATTCTATTGAAGTTTTCCTATTTCTAATTTTTATATAGCTTTGTATACTTAACCTTATGTTGGGCAGTGAGATTGCTCAGTGGTTATAGATGCATGTCACCAAGCCTGAAATTCTGTGTGGAAATACTAAAAAGTGAAAGAAGAGAACTTCCTCTGAAAAGCATTCCTTGACATCTACATGTTTTCTGTGTGGACAAAGAAAATAAACTTTAAAAAGCATGTACCATATTTAAAAATCATACAGTCAAAAACACAACTTGCTTGATGTTACTTGGAGTCTATAATAAATATAATATACCTAATGAGAGATTATTATGATATATTGTTGAATTATAACACAGAACTTCCATACATTACTATTTTGAGCCTTTAGAAATATGCTGCAGTTACATATATCTAATATATTCATGTTTAAAACCAAAATGTTAGAACTATTAATATTTTGACATTAAAATATTTGTAAATATGACATAATTAATTACATTTTGTATTATTTAATTAAAATAGGAGGAAGAATATTGGCTACCTTTTAAAAAGGCAGTACCACAGAAAAATGTTACATGTATTTTGCCCAGACTTGTTGCCCAACTAAGTAAGGCTGAAGTCTAGCATTGTTTGGATTGCCTTCAGAGTTTAACTTAAAATGAATGACTCCCTTTACCAGCAAGAGTTCTCCTTTTCTGACCTTCTGTGGGGAGTTCAAATTCCCACAGTCTACATGTTCAATTTCCTCCCTTTCTCTTACACTCTACCTGATAAGAACTTACCTGGGATGACTCTCCATGCAAATGAAGCATTCATAGAACTTTAAAACTCTATCCAGGTTCAAAACTAAGTGTTTTAGTCAAAAGAGACGACAGAGGTTCTGGTTAGTCAACAAAATGATGGACTGGGTATTAAGACTATCTTGTACCTCTCTGGTACAAATAGGAATAATTATGCACTAATTGTATTTTGAGAGAAAAGTGTTTTTTTTTTTTTTTTAAACAGGAAGAGTGATATGTAGGAGGAGCTAAGGGGGAAGGAGCATCTAGAGGAACAGATGGAGTAAGGAGAGGAGAAGATGAAGGAGAGGGGAAGCTAGGTGATGAGAGAGAGAGAAAGAGAGAAAAAGAAAGGGCATGGAGGCAGATGTTCACGTGTCTCCACCAGTCAAAGATAGTTTATATATCTAGGTTGGGTATTTGGTTACACTTCTGACTGAGCATTACCACACTTATAAAGCCTTTGATTAACATTTTAAAAAAAATTGTATAAAAGCGAAAAGGAAAAGGGGGAACAGGATAGGGGTTTTCTAGGGAGGGGAAATGGGGAAAGGGGATGGCATCTGAAATGTAAATAAAATATCCAATAAAAAAATAAAAATGTTAAAATAACTCTATCCAGTGATTTTTATTTACCCCTAAAACTCCTTCCAACATTCTAAAGTTCATATATACATACCACTGGTTCATCCCAAGTAAATCTTATGCGTACAAACCCACTCCACATAAAGGTATGAACACAAGCTAAAATCATCTCAGAAAGCTGTTTCCTTGAAGATCATCAGAGAAAGCCTTCACCTATAGGACCTCTAATACTAAGATCGTTGGAGAAGGTCTCCCTTCTTCCCCAGCACTCCCTCTCACCTGGACCAAGATCCTACAGAACCCCACTCCTTCTGTGGTCCATTTCATCCTTTCAACCTGTTGTGGAGCAGCAGGAAGAAGAGAGAAGTGGAGGACACAAAACCACAGCTGGACCCCAAAACACATACTGTACACACTTGCATTAATGCCATTAAAACTACTTAAATATTACAAAGTAACAAATAGATTATGAACACTTGACAAAATAATAGACTAATAATATCTAGAATGAACCATATTAGGCTGGGAAAACAGCACAGTGTGCAATGACACTTCCTGCCAAACCTGGCAGGCTGAGTTTTATTCTCAGAACTTGCCTGGTGAAGCAGAGGACCAACTCTTGAAAGTTGTTTTATGTTATGCACCTGAACTCATTGGCGCATCCAAACATACTCAAAGATAATAAAATAAACAACTAATAAAGTAGCCAGTCAACATTTAATAATCTGGTGACATCAACATGACTGCCCCACCCCAAATAATCTGGTGATATTAACAGGACATTGCTCCTCATTATTTTAATAAGGAAGCTAAGAAAACAATGAGTTAATGAAACTCAAAGGAACTGTTGACTTTAATGATATTATTTTGTGTCATGATCCCAATCCTATCATTTTAAAGGTCATCTTCTTATTGGAGTCAGAAAACTAGAGGGAAAAAAAAATCAAAATAGAATGTTAAATCTAAATTGAAGTAGAAATTATAGAAATATCACCTAAACTGTCCTGCTTTATTTCTAACAGTTATTAATCATAGACAGATAGTTGATAAGTAAAATTGTAATTTCATATATTTACATAGGTTATATGATAAACTGAGAAGTCTAGCCTGCAGCGATTTATCTGTAAACTAGGATTTATTAGATTTGATTTCATCCATTATTTTTAAATCAGAGTATTAATAATGTCTGAATACCAAATCAAAAGTTTTTAGATATTTTTCAAAATATTGAGCACTTAATGGAGTGTATTGTGTGCTTAATGCCTTATAATCACAAAGCTTTCAGTTCTTAAATACGGGGTATTGCCAAAGACATGATTAGGCAGTAGATTAAACATGGTTTGTCCTTCAGTAACATCAAAAGCCTGATACACAGTACAATTAATAAAAAGAAATCTGAAGTTTTGAAAAGGTAAAGTTGGCAGCATCTAAGATGAAAACATGGAACTGCATTCAGGATAGAAAAAGTCTGATAGGAAAACAGTAAAAGATTCTGGTTGTTTAGAGAGCTTGAAGATTGTGAAGTTTAAACTCTGAAGGGAGAACAAATCTCAAGCCATCATTTTGCCGTAGAAACCCACATTTCAATATTACCTGTAGATAATGCTGCCTTGTGCAAACTCTCCAGCCAAACTGAGACGTTATAGCATTCTGGTAGACAATAACATCTGACCAAACTTCAAACAAATAGAAACCGTAGTGTATACAGTATAAGGAAGGACAAAGGTCAACACCTATGTTTCTGAATGAGATGGAAAGTTATACTTCAGAACCTATTTTTGTCTGGCTTCATACAGAATATTAAGGAAATTGCTAGTTAAATAATCTGATGGCTTCTAAGAACAAAAGAAGGAAAAATGTTGCGTCTTAATCAGTCAATTTGTGTGGATTTGTAAGATCCCTGGGGCAGTCACATCAGTCTTCCGTGGCTGGAACTCCCTATGGATACCTTGATTGCTATAGAGCCAGGTCAAATGGTCCATCTATCTCAAGAGTGGCTCCTCAGTTTCCAGTAATGTCACCAAACTATTTTTCCAGGCACAGACTCCACTTAGCATTAAAATATTGTGGTCAGTCTCAATCTGATGATGACTCACACAACCCTTACCACAGGCCACACTTAACTGTACACACTGAGTGCTATTGCACTCAGAATCTCACATTGATTGTGCAATGGAAACCTTTCCCCATTAAAATCAGCATGCAGTACTTTCGGAAATGTGAAAATCGTCTTTGTGTTCTTTTCCTGAAAGGACAAAAACTACATTTGTCTCCATTTAAGGACCAGGCCTGATTTCAAAAAAGGCTGTAAGGTACCAGCTACAGGAACAGACCATAAAATCTAAAAGAAAATCATAAAACCTCCTCCCAAAAATCATCCTGGGGATAACCACAAAAATGGAGAAATATTTTGACTCAGAATGAGCCATCTCTGCTTGGCTGCTCTATTTCATACTATGACATAGGAATGCAGACCACTGATCACCTGTGACCCCTATAGCACCTACCAATAAAATTTTATATTACCTAATCCCTCTAAAGAGTTCTCCTGGTTCCCTATAAGAAGGCCTGCACACTTTGGTCTGGGGCAGCCATTTCAAATAATGGTTGACCCCAACATGCTGGTTGTTTCTATAGAACAAACACTCTTTGTCATTGCATAATATCTGAGTCTGTGGTCTTCCTTCAATGATTTTTAAACCCTTATATGCCCAAGAACATGAAAACACTAGATAGATACAATTCCTCCAGTAACTCATTATAATGAGAAAGGCATGAATTTCCTTCTAAAACATTCAAAATCATATTCCTAAAGAAATTTGACAAACTCTAAGTGCAGTTGCATCTAAACAAACTCATACTGAAATATGTGACAGAGAGTGGCAAGTAAAGTGACAAACATCATAGAGGTAGACAATACAGTCAGTGACTTTCTGAGCTTTTCCCTAATGTGGGAGATAAATGAAATACAGGTCACAAAGCATGGAAATGAGGTCGAAACCAGGTAGTCAACTCTCAATCATTTAGCTGCATTACAATAAAAATTGCAAATCAATATGCAGCATTTTGTTAGGTGTGGAGGATCATGTTTGTAATCCTGTGCCTAAATACTGTTGGCAGGGCGATAATAATTCCAACGCTATCGTCACCTACATAGTGAGTTTAAGGTTAATCTGGGCTATCTGTGGGCTTCTCAAAGAAACCAAAGTGAAAAAATAACTGCAGTAATACAAGAATAAAGCACACAGTACAGGGGAGTTTTCATAGACAGTGAATGGTCCTGCGGAGAACAGTGTCCGTTCAAGTAATACAGCTTCACTCAAGTGCTATGTCCTGAAATCATAGACATAAATGTAACAACAGACAGATTCAGTAAGTTATATTTGTATATTATTGTGTGTGTTTATGTGTGTGTGTGTTTATTCATGAGTGAAAAAAATCAATGGAAAAAAAAGGGGGCATTAAATTTAAAAGGTGTAGGGCAGTCTGGGAATGGTTAGAAGGAACAAAGGGAGAGTGGATAGATGAAAGGAAAGAGGGTAAAGGGTGCAATTAGAACTTAATTAAAATTTTAAATTATTTAAAAAAGGACAGAGTAGAAATTTTAAAGTAATAAAGACAAATATGGCTCATATCCTACACAAAAGACCCCTATGTTGTTAGATTGATTACGAGAAGTGGGATTACATGTTCAAATACTGAAAAAAGATTCCATGCCTAGGAATTCAATAATGAGTAACCAAAATCCAAACCAAACACAAAACAATAACTTTCTCAAACTCAAGCAAACTTGAGAAATCTATAACCTTGTGACAGATATGTCAAAATTATGTCATATATAGCTCTATAATTCTATAATTGGCTTTTTGAATTTTGCTTTATGATAAATAATTATATTTTCATATATATATATATATGAATATATATAAACACAAGTCATAGACATAGAATATTTAAAATATATGTGAAATATAAATAATAGCATGCTTAGTAGAATTACTTAAAGTTTTTGTCAATGACTCCATGTCTTTCTTCTTGAAAAAATATCATTTGAAATTATGATATATACTCCCATCACAGTGATCCTGGTTTCCTTAAAACTATACATCTGATGAAACTACAGTGAGTAATCCATTCTGGGAAGAATGTATATATCACAAAGTTTGATAGCATTACCACTGGAGTAGACTTGTAGAGTTTTTCTTTTGTGGCACCCAAGGGAAATTATAGCTGTTTTTGTTTTAACTTTTTAATTTTTATTTTTTTTATTATTTTATAAAATACATTTCAGATTTTATCCCCTCACCCCACTCCCCCCACCACCCAGGAACCCCCTATTCTGTTCCTCCTCCTGCCTCCACAAGGGTGTGCCCCCACCTACGCTGCCCTCCCGCCTCTCCACTCTCTAATTCCTCCCCGTTTGGTGTTCAGCCTTTATGGGACCAGGGATCTTCTCTCCCAACCACGCTCGACAAGGCCTTCCTCCCTTAAGTATACAGCTGAAGTCATGAGTGCCTCCCATTGTGCTTCCAGGCTGGTGGTTTAGACCCTGGGGAGCTCTTGTTGGCTGGCATTGTTGCTCTCCTCTTGGGACCACCAACCCTTTCAGTTCATTCAGTCCTCTAACTTCTTCATTGGGAACCCTTGATCAGATCAATAGGTAGCTGCGAACATCTGCTGCTGGATATATATGTCAGACTCTGGCAGACCTTCGAGAAGACAGCTGCATCAGGCTCCTTTCAGCATGCACTTCCTGACATTCATATCGGCGTCTATCTTTGGTGACTGAACATGAGATGGATATCAAGGTAGAGTGGTCTCCCGATGGCCCCTCCTTAACTTTCTGTCCCACACTTTGTCACCTTATTTGCTCTCTTGAGCATTCTGTCACTCCTTCCAAGAAGGACCGAGGCATCCACATTTGGTCTTCCTTCTTCATGAGCTTCATGTGGTCAGTTAGTTGAATCTTGGCTATTTCAAGCTTTTGGGCTAACATCCGCTTATCAGTGAGTAAATAAATACCATGTGTGTTCTTTTGTGATTGGGTTACATCACTCAGGATAATATTTTCTAGCTGTTTTCTTAATACATCATTTGTTAATCCTGTGCCCAATATTTGCTTAGGGAGAACCATGCTTTAAAACTATTGACTGTAATAACAACAAGTAGTAGACCTTTCCTCCAAAAGGAGTAAGTAATGGTTAAGATATCTAGGGTAAGATGAAAGAGTCTCAGAATTCACACATGAATAAATGTGCCCTTAGAGACCAGAGACTAGAAGTGTTGGAAATCCTGGAACTGGAACCATTGACGTTTTATAGAATACATTCCATGATTGTCTGCAGGTAAAAACATAACAATTGGATAAATTGTAGTTACTGTTACTATTGTTGTGATGAAATGGCGTGACAAAAAAATAGAGGAAAGCATTTGCTTGGCTTATGTTTCCACATCACTATTCATTATGCGAAGAAGCCAGGACAGGAACTTAATTAAGCAGGAACCAAGATGCAGGTGCTCATGGAGTGGACCTGGTGGAGTGCTTTATACTGGCTTCCTCACCATGCTTGTTTATAGAATCCAGGATCATCAACCACAGTGTGTATGTCCACCCATAATGGGCTCTACTCTTTCCCATCAATTATTCATTAATAGAATGCCCAACAAACTTGCCTACAGCCAGATATATGGAAGCATTGTCTCAGTTAGGTTTCCTCTTCTCAGATAATTATGCCTTGTGTCAAGTTGACAAAAAACACAGCAGGCACAACTTTAGCATACAAACATGTTGCTTATTAAGTATAGCTTTTTCTTTCTTGCTGTACTTAAGATTGCATACTAATATTAATGTTGCAATATTGAAACATTTACAAACATTAAGTATCTAATCTTTGCAAAATTCAAAATTTTTTGTAAACTTCCAAAATCTCATTTCAATGTTCAAGTCTTAAATGTGGGCCCCTCTTAAAAAAAATAAATAGATGCATTCTTACTTCAAGAGGGAAGACTAAAGACACAGTCACAATCTGAACAAGGATAAGCCAGACAACGGTTGTGTAAATAACTCAGTGTCCAATGTCGCGGATCAACTTTCAATCTCTAGGCTCCTCAAAAGGTCTTGGATCATTTCTCTGGCTAGGCCCTCTACAAACCACACAGATTGTCCTCTAAGCTCAGTCTGGCTACACTCCCCATTCCTGCTGCTTCTTTGGCAATAGTCCCATGTTACTGCCATCTCCAAAATACTAAAGTCTCTTGGTTTTACTTCCTGCAAAATATTCTCCTAGAACCTCTTCAGGGGCTGCAGTTTGGCCACACAGTGCCAAGACTCAGTAGCTTTCCAAGACTCCTTCATGCTTTCAAAACCAGTATCATGTGGGTAACTCTTAAAACCACCAAGTTGGGCTGCCTGCACTAGGTAAAAGCTCACCTGTTTCAGGAACATAGCCTCTGTATGCGAACTGAGAAAATGCTTCTCAGAGGTTTCAAGACAATCATGCTTGTCTCTTTTTAATCACAACTAATTACTGAGCTTCAGCTGGCCGTCATTGATTATCCTAGCAGAGGAAAGGATTCACTTCAATGTTTCTGTTATCTTGTTAATCGCAGCCAATTATTCAGTCCCAGCTAACCAGATCTATAGATTTTTAACTCAAAATATTCCGTCATCTCTCCTACTCCAGAGGAAAAATTATCTTACATATTAATATTTTGTAGATGTTAATCTACAAGGGAAGAAAAGAGGGAAGAAAAATTCACTTTCATATATAAGAGAGAGCATATCCATAACTTTTGCACTGAGTATTTAACCAAGCAAAATAATATGGTGACTTTATTCTTCTAAAACTTCTTTGCATGCTCTGATTATTTTAATTGTCTTCTCTTTAAAACTTAACATAAAACTTTGCACAAATATTTTAGTTTCATGTTTACATTCATTTGAGCAAAAACACAGCTGACATTTTGAAA
>JANHMN010001469.1:0-11089 GCA_030674055.1 Rhabdomys pumilio
AACCAGCGAGTGCTACAAGATGGAGAACGGGAGAAGTTGGAAGGCGGGAATTGCGTGGCGCCTCAGCCAGCCGCGTCCTCCCAACTTGCGATCCCCAGCGCTCTTCCGCCTTACGCGGACAAGCTGCTCAGATTCCTTCCTTTCAGAGGAAGGCCGCCGGGCGGAGGTAGCACATGCCTTTAATCCCAACACTTGGAAGGCGGAGGCAGGCAGGATTTTTAAAACGGCAGGCAGGCAAGATTCTTAAAACGGCAGGCAGGCAGGATTCTTAAAACGGCAGGCAGGCAGGATCTTTAAAACGGCAGACAAGATTTTTGGTGCATCCTCTACAAAGATTATTAAACGGTATCCAGATGCATTCGCTCATCTCGACCCTTGTAGGCTAAAACCAGCTGTTACTCATTTCGGAAAAGATCCTACGTAATATTTGTCTTTGGCGCGCCAATGTCCACGTGTCTCTGTGTGTGTCTCTGTCCACGTGTCTCATTGTATGAATGATTGGTGGTCTATGTCTTATGGTGTTCTATGTTTAATGTTCAAAAGATCGTTTAAATTGCTTGATTCAACACTTGCTCGAGTTTAACCTGGTTTTCAAAGACAGTTTTAAAATGCCGAGCAGCGGCTGATAAGTTTGTTTAACACCTGTAGCTAGAGCTGAGCTGAGCTAAGCTGAATAAAAAGCCTTCCTAACAACTAATTGTCGGTATAAGCTGCTTTTAAAGGGAACAACAAGTTCTTAGATTCAGTAAGGAAGCTAAGAGTGGTTTTAAAGGACCCTACCTCCAGTCTGGACCGGTGCTCACCCACGCACACTCAATCGTGAGTTTGAGAGGATGCATTTGTATATGGTAATTTAATAATAAGGGCCCTTGGGTTGAAACCCGTCCCACGCAGGAGACGGGGGATTTCGAACCCGAACCCCAGAGGCAGGGGGCATTTTTGAGTAGGGGTAGAGAAAGACAAAAGGGTTTGGCGCGGTTGCACATGTTTGGTTAAGTCTAGTGTCAGCGACCTGCAGAGGTGGCAGGATGGCTAGTTAAGACTTGTCTAGACATGCTTTTGTTTTTCCTTGTGGCCAAAAATATGTCTTCCTGCTTTGGGCCTACCCCACCCATAGGTGGGTTTTCTTCCCTGAGGCTTGAGGAATGGATAGGGCAGTAAGGCCCAAAAGCCTACATTCATTTCCACCTTCCTGGAGCTAGTGAGCCTGTATATATTTGTAAGATGGTCTTCATAATTTTTCACTCTACAATTCGTCTTAGAAGAATTGCTGTAACAAGGTGCTCCTCTCTTAAATTACAACTAGAAAAAGCGAGAAATTTTGTTTGGTCCAAATATATAGAAGTGTTGTCCCATCATTCTTGTTTCTAATTAGTTTTAAGGTATAATAAAAATATTCTTCATGTCTTGGTTATAGATTTTCAGCCTATAGGTTATTGAGTATGATTAAAAAATTTTTTACAACCTTGGTAACAAAGGTTGGCTTAAGATTGGTAACTTAGTGTTAGAGTCATTCAGAAACCAGATGTGTAAAGATAAAATTTAAGAACAATGTCTTTTTAGTGAGATATTAAAAGCTGCACTATCATGCATTCATATATAAGAATTGGCAACAAGATTTTATAACATATAGGTAATCTTCTTGGTGTTAGTTTTAGAGACTAATTTTAGAGAAAATAGATAGTTTAAAAATTGGTTTTGTTTCTTAAAATTATGGTTATGCTCTAATGTGGGAGAAGAAACGTAAAAACATAATTAAACTGCCAATATTCCATTGGCTACAGTTGGTAGTTGAATCATGAGTTTGAGATTTTTTGATTTGCCCATGTTTATAGAAAAAAGATACGCATATCTTTTAAGGTTTAAATCTAAGTTAAAAAAGAAAAAATTTACAGTGCAATTCAGGCAGACAAAAGGCTAGGCCTCAGAAAATAGGCCAGAGGTTAAGAACATTTACATTTCTTTTGTCCTGGGTCTTCACGACCAGATCCTAGAAATGGGTGCGGAATTCCTCTTTTGCCTTGCTTGTTTCTTGCTGGAGGAGGGGTAGATCTAAGAGCCAAAGACTTTTAAAACAGTCTGTGGGCAAAGAGTCATGATAATATTGGAGACATTAAAATTATGCCTATTTCCCTCCAGGAGTTATGAATGTACCTACTAATAAAAAATTGTTCAATTTGTTTCAATTCCTTTTACATCCGCTTCTTCCAAGGTTGTTAAAAATGAGATGTTTGGGCTCCTCCAATATATATAACAATATTTAGAGGACAAGATTGGCTTTTATCTGATACTCTCACTCAACTAAAAAAGATTGGCTATCAAATTAATCCAAAAGAAAGTTCAAACTTAAGATTTATGAAATTAATGGGGCATTACAGCCTAACTTGCTTACTCCAGTTGTCATTCCAGTAAAAACATATAGAATTGTTATAGATATTAAAGATGTTTTTATACTATTCCTTTACTTTTCAGGTAAAGGTGAGAGGTTTACATTTGGTAAATTCGTAAATTTTAAGAGCCCATAAAGTGATATCATTAGAAATATTTGCCCTAAAGAATGGTTAATTGCTTTACATATAAATATTGTTGTTACTTTGATACTAAAAATTAAGAATTTAAATCTTTTAGTGTATATTCATTGTGTGATACCTTATTAGCGGATTCCTCTAAAGGAGTTTTTCTACAAGCCTTTGCTCCAATATAACGAGCTTTAAAAGACCTTAGAGTAATTGCTACTCCAAAAGAATTCAAGGCAATATCTTTTCAATATTTAAGACCTCAGTTATATCCTAAACAGGTTGTGACATAGAAAATTATAATAAAAATAGATAGTTGGGGCTGGAGAGATGGCTCAGCCGTTAAAGGCTAGACTTATAAAAATATAAAGATCGAATTCCCAGCAACCACGTGGTGGCTCACAACCATTGCTGGTGGTGTCTAGCGCCATCTTCTGACTTACAAGTGTACATACAAAAAAAATGGTTTGCTTTTAATTTTAATTCACGGATAATGAATTTTAAAGGCTGTTAAGAGATATTAATTGGCTAAAACCTCATCTTAAGCTTACCATAGGAGGATTTAACCCTCTGTTTGATATTTTTCAAGAGATACAAGTCCTAATTCCCCTTGACAATTGACTATAAACGAGAGATAGCTTTATTGAAAGTAGAGTAAACTGTTAGTTAACAACGGATCAATTATATAAACTGATAGATTGTTGGATGTTTGTGTTATTACTACTCATCTGCCCATAGCAGCCCTTTGACAAAAGAAACCATTAATGTGGATTCATCCTTCTACATCTACAAGTAAAGTTTAAAACATCCTATTATAAAATTGTAATTGTGTTAATACAAGATTACAAGATATTATAGAGTGGACTCATTAAACCTTTAAGCCCTATTTAATAAAGCAAAAAGGGGGAGTTGAGGAAGCTCTACCCTCAGTGCCACGAGTCACCGTTTCTATAATACTTTTCACCCTTAATTTTTTAAATCTGGACAGCCAAGGCCACACGGCAGCTGACCGTCATTGTTTAGAACCTAACAGACCAAAAGAGATGGTCAAGTGGAAGGATGCTCTAACTGGACAATGGAAAGGCCCGGATCCTATCTTAATACGGTCCCGGGGAGCTGTTTGTGTGTTTCCACAGGAGGAAGACAACCCATTTTGTCTGCCGGAACGCTTAACACGAAGAATCTTGGAGTCTCAGCCTGATCCTGCTGCCCAGAGAGATGAAGACCCTCCTGCTGTCACTCCTGATGGCGGGACAGGCGGAGCTGAGACGGAGATTCCCCTTTTCTAGGTTTTACTGCACAACTGGATCCCAGTGTTCGAGGAAAAGCTGAGAAATCTTCAGCCCTCTCCTTTTAAAATTGGGTGGGAATAGGCCTGTTATTAATAAAGATAAAAGGGATTCTTTTATTAAAATATGAGGGGAAGTGTGGAGAAGAACAGGCCTGTTTAGTATAACCCTGGGCTGTAAAAACATTATTGGTTGGTCTGCAAACTCAAAAAACCCAACAGAAGTGTAATTAGGCTATAATTGCCCAAGTACCTGTTGCCTTAAAACAAAGTTTCTCCCCCAAGGTCTGGCTGTCTGTGCTACAAAGTAACTAGCGCTTGAGGTCTCAGCTGTTGCACTCCACGGGTTCTACCCATTGCACTGGATCAGTGAGACAAAAGCCTGCGCTCTGTACATCTCTGGGTAGAGGTACACTGTGATGTACAAAGGATGTTCCTCAGAGATAGATTCCTTGAAGGCATGTCTAGTTGCACAGAGGTCGAATTGCCAAAATCCTCTCCCTGTCAAAGGCAATGGGATGGGTAGATAAAAGTACACTCATGGACTCAACGACCAGGGTGGAAATTCTTTACAATATCCCAATATTCTGCACAAGGGACTAGACCTCTACCTTCCTCTACAAGAGAGATAATTCAGAGTCGCACCAGACGCCATCCAGTCATTCAATAAACAAAAAGGGGCGGATGTAGAGGGCAGTCCTTGCCGAACGTAATCGCTGTGGGCACAGGGTCTTAGGGCACGCCTACTTCCCGGCGTCACGCCATTGAACTGCGCATGTATATCGCAAAGGAACCTGGGAATTTGAGTGAACAGCCAACCATGATTGACCACACCCACGGGCTATAAAAACGAGACGCGCCATGCGGCGGTCTCTCTTTCGGGTAACCTTCTCTGTACTTCGGTTCTTCCTCTATCTTACTTTCTGTCTCCCCCACTCAGGTTAAAAGAATAAAATCACCACGAAAGGATTCCCCACGTGTTCGTGTGAGTTCCTGCGGGCAGGGATACCACGCGCGTTACAATTCCTTTCTTAGCCTGTTAGTTTAAGAGCATTAGAACCCCAAAACAAACAGGAGGAAGTTTAAGCTTCCAGTTCAATGGAATGTTTGCTGTGGCTCCTGGTAGGAGCACTCCACCCTCTGGAACCAAAACTTTCAAGCGAGCAGAACCTAGAGTTGAACGGACAGGAAGCAAAAAATTTCCTAGAGGGTCACTAGGAGTGATAGTGAGTGGAACTATTTCCTTTTAAACCCTTTGATTCATGGACCTGTGGATCCTGGCTATGGGAAAAACAGTACCATATATTGGACGCTGATTCAAAGCATATACTGTCTTCTGAAGAACTGTGTCCCAGTCCTGCATGCTGCTGCCACCTAATTGGCACTGTAACTGTGTCATCAAAAGGTCACCCCATCTTTATATCAGACTCTCTGCTTCAGGATGATGGGCAACATGATAAGACCAATGGATTCCACAATCGTGCACCCACTGTCGCACTTCTCTGGCTGTGAAGTGAGTTCCTTGGTCAGAAGCAATACTGTATGGAATACCATGATGATGGGTAAGGTATTCTGTAAGTCCATGGATGGTGGTGTTGGCAGAAGCATTATGTGCAGGAAGGGCAAATCCATAACCAGAATAAGTATCTACTCCAGTAAGAACAAAACATTGTTCTTTCCATGGAGGAAGCAGTCCAATGTAGTCAACATGACACCAGGTTTCTGGCCGGTCACCTCGAGGAATGGTATCATGTCTGGGACTCCGTGTTGGTCTCTGCTGTTGGCAGATCTGGCACTCAGCAGCAGCTATAGCCAGGTCAGCCTCGGTGAGTGGGAGTCTGTGTTGTTGAGCCCAAACATAACCTTCATCTCAGCCACGGTGGCCCACTGAACGATGACAAGGACAGTTGGGAAAAGAGGCTGACTGTCCACAGAATAGGTCATCTTGTCCACTTGACTATTGAACTCCTCCTCAGCTGAAGTCACCGTTTGGTGAGCATTTACAGGGGACACAAATGTCTTCACATCCTTTGACCATTTGGAGAGATCTTTCCACATACTTCTTCCCCAGATGTCTTTCTCACCAATTCTCCAATTGTAATCTTTCCAAGTCTCTGACCAACCCATTGGCTACAACCCATAAGTCAGTGAACAATCATACATGTGGCCATTTCTTCTTCCAAACAAACTGTAATACCATGTGTACTGCCTGAAGTTCTGCCCACTGTGAAAATTTTCATTCATTTGCATCTTTCAGGGTTGTCCCAGAACAGGATTGTAATGCTGCAGTTGTCCACTTCCGGGTGCTGCCTGCATAATATGCAGAGCCATGAGTAAACCAGGTCCTAGTCTTCTCTTCTTCAGTCAGCCGATCATAAGGAATACCTCATGAGGCTATAGGCACATACATGTCGGCAGATGGCATTGTATCGGGAGCAGAAAGCATAGGCATTTGAGCGACTTCATGTAACTTGCTTGTGCCTTTGGGACCTGCTCAGGCCCAATCATGTATTTACCACTTCCATTTGATAATTGACTGCTGTTGTACAAGTCTTACTTTATGACTTGAGGGCTCTGATAAGACCCATCTCATGATGGACAGTTCACGTCACATGGTAACTTGGTGTCCTATTGTCAAGCATTCAGTTTCCACTAAGGTACAACAGCAGGCCAAGAGCTGCTTTTCAAAGGAAGAATAGTTGTCCGTAGATGATGGTAGAGCTATGCTCCAAAAAAATCCTAAAGATCTTTTCTGTAATTCACCTACAAGGGCCTGCCAGGGGTTCCAAACAACATCTCAGTCTGCCACCAATGACCAAGTACCATCGAGTCTGCTGGATCATAGGGTCCAAGTGGTAGAGTAGCCTGCACAGCAGCCTGGACCTGTTGAAGAGCCTTCTCCTGTTCGAGGCCACACGCAAAGCTAGCAGCTTTCTGAGTTATTTGGTAAATGGACTTGAGTAACACACCCAAGTTTGGGAATGTGTTGTCTCCAGAATCCAAATAGACCCACTAAATATTGTGTTTCTTTCTTGTCAGTGGGAGGAGCCAAGTGCAATAACTTATCTTTCATCTTAGAAGGAATATCTCTGTACGCCCCATACCACTGGACTCCTAAGAATTTCACCGAGGTAGATGGCCCTTGAATTTTGGTTGAATTTATTTCCTATCATCTGATACGCATGTGTTACCAATGAGTCCAAAGCGGTTGCTACTGTAATAGAAGTTGCTACCTAATTTAGTTTTTGATAGTCAACTGTCAGTCTACATGATCCATTTGTCTTCTGAAGTGGCCAGATAGGAGAGTTAAAAGGAGATGTGGTGGGAACCACCACCCCTGCATCTTTCAAGTCCTTGGTAGTGGCAGTAATTTCTACAGTTCCTCCAGGAATATAATACTTGTTTTGATTCACTATTTTCTTTGGTAGAGACAACTCTAAAGGATTCCATTTAGCCTTTGCAACCATAATAGCCCTCACTCCGCTGGCAAGGGAACCAATGTGAAAACTCTGGCACTTTTTGAGGATATCTATCCCAATTATACATTCTGGAACTGAAGAAATGACCACAGGATCTGTTCAGGAACCTACTAGACCTACTGTGAGTCAGACATCAGTCAAAACTCCATTAATCATCTGACCTCCATAACCCTCTACTTTAACTGGAGGGCCACAATGTTTCTTGAGATCTCGTGGGATCAGTGTCAATTCAGAACCAGTACCCAATAGACTCTGGAAATTCTGATTCTTTCCTTTCCCTTGGTGTGCAGTTACCCTTGTAAAAGGTCATAGGTCCCTCTTGGGAAGAAATGGAGAAAGGCTAACAGCAAGTGGTTCTGGGTCTGCAAACTGGTAAATGTCTAGAAGTTGATTCACTGGCTGAGATTGCCTTTTACCATGATTTAATGTAGCCTTTCTTTCATTTGTTTGAGAATTTTTCTGCTTATACAGATCAACAGATATGCAGTATGCTTCTTATCTATTTCATGCCTGGAAACACCATGACTAATCAGTCAGTATCAAAGGTCCACACAAGTAATGTCACTATAAATTTCATGTCTCCTGTGCTGACCATTATGGGGTATGTCACTATAAACATTGTTTTGTCTATGTCGTTCACTATTATAACTATGGTCACCTTGTCTCTGACTGTTCAATGCTGCCACTTGGCCCTTGTTACCTTGGGGTCCAATTAAGCCAATTGGATTCAATTCATCTAATTGAGCAGCAACATCTCCAATCCTAAGGTTTGGCACAAGGAAAAGGGCAAGAGCAAAACTTTTTAAATGTGCTGGTACCTCTCCCCCCTCACCAGTTTGGGTCTTATATCCACTCTAGCATTGCAATTTCCCTGAGCCTTAAAATCCCTTTGTCAACACTAAGTCAAGGGATATCAGGCATCTCCAACACTGTTTCAGTAGGCCGCCTTTTGATAAATGCTTCAGCCAACCATTCAAACAAACTTCTAACACCATTTCTAACTGTGTAAACTTCCGTATTAAACCTAGAATCTCTACTCAGAGGGCCCATGTAAACAAACTCAGCCTGATATAGTTTTATGTTCCTTCCACCATTATCCCACACCCTTAAAACCCATTCCCAGACATATTCTCCAAACTTCTGCTTGAATGAATTAGGAAACTCACTAAGCTCCTTAGTAGTATAGTGCATTTCCTCATGGACTATACTTTCTACCTCCCCTCTAGGGGCCTGTTTTACCTTGAGTCTGGTTATAGGTCTAGAAGAAACTATTGGTGGGCTTTGAAAAAGATCAATATTGTCTTGTCTGGCATTTTCTTCAGTGAAAGTCACTGATGGTTTATCAGACTCTGAGGGATTAATTTTTCCCATGTGGGAAAGGCATTATCTCAAGGGGTGGGGCTGAGAGTACTACTTCCTCAGGTGGAACAAACCCTTGAGAATCTGAAGATTCAAGATTCTCAGCTTCAAGCGGGTCTTCCCACACATCCACATCCCAAGTTACAGGACCCTATTCTTTGCCAATTAATGCCAGTCCTTTAACTTCTGACATTCTGAGACTGAGACTTGAATTTCTGCTATAATTCAGCCAACCTTATAATGAGGGTTTCAGTTTGATTTTCTGCAACTTGAGCTCTATGGGTGCTGGAGAGAAGATTCTCTTCAAGAACACACTTAGCAACTTTTAGATTGTTTGCTTGTATCTGGATCCACTCAATTTTATCATACAACTCCTTTTCCTTCATTATTTTTTCAAGAGATAGTAAGAGCAACCAACAAGAAAAGTCATTTTCCCATTTCCCCCCCAACTTGTACAATGTTTTATACAACAATCATCTAAGTCATTAAGATAATTAAAAGCATTAGCTTCTTTATGTTTGATACATAGTTTCAAACACTGGTCTTCAATATTCTCCAAGCTTCCAGGAGAGGGAGGATCTGAAAAGGTTTCAGTAGTTGAAGGTGCTGGTCAATTATTAAAGACTCCAGATTCTTAAAAGATTCATCCTTATACTTCTGCTTCCTGCTCTTCTAGAACCACTTCTTGCACCAACATCTGTATTAGTCAGGGTTCTCTAGAGTCACAGAACTTATGCGTAGTCTCTATATAGTAAGGGAGTTAGTTGTTGACTTACAGTCAACTCCCCAACAGTGGTCAGCAGCAGCTCTAAATGGAAGTCCAAGGATCTAGCAGTTGCTCAGTCCCACAAGGCAAGCAGGCAAAGAAGAGCAAGTCTTGCTTCTTCCAATGTCATTATGTAGGTCTCCAGCAGAAGGTGTAGCCCAGATTAAAGATGTGTGCTAACACTCCTGGATCTGGATTAAAAGTATGTATGTACAACCTTGTCTGGGCCTAAATATATATATAGGCCTCATAGCCGCTATGCCTCAAGATCAGGATTACAGGTGAGACTTCTAATTCTGGATTGTAGTTCATTCCAGATATAGTAAAGTTGACAACCAGGAATTGCCACCACAGTTATTTAAGTGGGAAAGCCCAGCCCATGGTGGATAGTATTACCCCTGGGAAGATGATTTTTGAATGTATAAAAAACAAGCAAGCTAAGTAAGCCTTGAAGAGCTAACAAACAAGCAAAATTTCTCCATGGTCTCATTTCTTGTCTCTGGGTTTCTGTCTTGTTCAGTTCTTGTCATGACTTCCTTTGATAATGAACAGTAATGTCCAGTATAAGTGAAGTAAATCCTTTCCACCCCAAGTTGCTCCTAACCAAGGTGTTTAATCAGAGGAATAGAAACTCTAACTGGGGCAGCATTCAAGTTTTTGTCTAACTCATGTGATCTACTCTCCTTCCTATTATGAGCCATGAAAATATGATTCTTGTCCCTAGTATTAAAGCTTGAATGCACCCTTAAATTAATATTCACTAAATCAATTTTTATATAGATCAGTCCATGACCTATAGATAAAACCACAGAAGACCAAAATGTTTATAAACTAATAATGCCTGGGTGTGTAGGGCATAGGCTACATTGAAGGTAACAGTCTTGGGATTTTGGGAAAGTTAGAGTTCTAATACACAGCACATATTGACTATACTTCCTTTCCATTCTTCTGTTTGTGTTTTTGATTTTTTGTTTATAGTTATTATAAAAGAATTATTTCATTAGTATAAAACTTCTTACTGAATCTGGATTATATATCAGGACGTGTGTGTGTGTGTGTGTGTGTGTGTGTGTGTGTGTGTGTGTGTTTTGGAAGGCTATCTCTGTAAACACCATGGCCAGCAGGTAGCAGGATGGTTATAAATGTGAGGAAAGAAGGAAGTCTGGTTCCACATGCCTCCCACAACACCATACAACACCAGACTCCACTTTTGGAGTCTGACCCAGGTCACATTACTTTTAGCATATTTAAGCACAGCATAATCATGGGGAAAAGGTTTTCTGATGATAATTACCTCAGTTCCATGCATACAACAAAGATCTTAAAGTATGTCTTATGTCATACGCCATATATTATATTACATTAAAACTCATAAAGATGGATTCTGACAGAGAAACAATGGTCAACCTAAAGTTTTAAGGAGGATAACTGAGACAAACATAACAGTCTGGGGTGCCTGGTCAAACATATAGCACAGAAATCATCATGTTAACTATCTCTCCTTCCACTGGTAAAGTTCATGTGACAATTCCCATGAAGATTGTTTCTCTTTCCTGAGAAACAGTGTTCAAAATAAGGGTCTAGGGAGGAAGTGACTTGAGAAACCAGGGATGCCCTAGTCCTGCAGATATCACAGAGGTCACAAGGCTATTAACCACATCGGTTCTGAGCTTTCTGGTTG
>JANHMN010001470.1:0-11087 GCA_030674055.1 Rhabdomys pumilio
GGCAGAATTGATATTTGTAAAGAAAATACTCTGTGGCTCTGAGGGGAAGGTGACACCACTTGGCTCAGCTTGCCCACATCCCACATTACATAGCACTGATCTGGGCTTCACCTTTCTCTGCCTTCTCTACTCATCATCTTGCCTGTGTAGTTTTCCTCTGAAATATGACTGATAGAACCTCCTGAAGTCAGTTCTGACTGGACCATGTTATAGTGTTTAGGGTGGCAGCTGGTGACCAGACAGTCAAAATTGCTCTTTTTTGTGGTGGTTTTGTTGAAAGGAGGACCTGGCACTGAGGTAGAAAAGTTGATCACACCCTCCTGTCAATCCTGGAAAGGACAGTACCTTTGCCATAGAACATTAAGGAGGCAAGAACAAGAGACAAGTGAAAGCATAGGTCAGAAACATGGAGTTTTATAGGAAGGGGTGTCCTAGCATTCAGGAGTGCTTATGACAGGCTGAGCTCCAGGGTCTACTTAGATTCTGATATACCCAGTGTATACGAAGTGACTTTTCATGTAGGTGGGGCAGGTGGACTCAGTCCCACAACCTTCCCTTTTGCATCTCTAAGCAGTCCTTAGCCAGAGCCTCCTGGTAGTACTGAAGGGTTTCATTGTCCCTCCCTCTTCAGGCTGAGCTCTAAGGGAACTGTTTCTTTTGTCATGCTGTTTTCTTAAAAAAAAAAAAAAGAGTTTACAGAGGGTGAACTCAACAGGGTTCCCATGAACACAGATCAGCCTAAATGTTTCTTGAGATGAGACAGTCGAGGCCAGTGTCTAGCCACGCCAGCGTACCTGACAGAGCTGATAGTATATGGACCCCACCAGAAAAGTCCAAATAGTGCCACCTGGTCTGGTGCAATGTGTCTCCTGGGCTGAGGGATGAAAAGACAAGACAGCCATGTAGAGGGATAGGCTTCTGGGGACCCAGCAGCCATGTGTTGAGTTGACAGTAGGTAGAGCAATGGCACCCCAGACCCTGCAGGGATTTTCTGGTTTATTGCAAAGAAGACATGTTCTGGTAGGATGCAAATTGGTGAGATAGTCACCTTGAGCTGAGCAGTGCTTATCTGTGGTGGTATTTCTTGTTTGTTTTGGTTTGTTTTACTAGTATATCTCACTCTGTAGCCTAGGCTGACATTGAACATATGACTCTGCTGCCTCCACATCTCAAGAGCTGAGATTAAAGTCATGGGCTTATGGTGGTGCTTTCTGTGGTTAACTTCCTACTGTAATGCGGGTCTGTAGTTTGATCACCATGCTGTAGTCTAGCAAGGTTCTGAAAGAGAGAGAGAGAGAGAGAGAGAGAGAGAGAGAGAGAGAGAGAGAGAGAGATTGCCTTTTAGTCACATTCCAGGACTTAGCTTCTCCTCTAGCAGCTCCCGTAAGACCTACCATCTGCTTGGGTCTTGTTTTCATGTGAGCTTGGAGTTTTATTCTCGTCTGTTTTTAGAATGCATAGACTGCCACAAAAGTGTCATGCTGATGCTGCTGCCTAGTGAGCTGGCCCAGAGTAGCCAGTGATGCTTCATGCCTAACAGCATACCTCATATAAGTCAAGGAACTTACTTACGTTGAAATGTTTAGGCTGACAGATTTTCTTTTTTCCAAGGCTCTACAATCTGTAATAATTCAGATTAAAACATGGATATATGAGTGAGAAATCAGTTGGTAAATTTGTATCTAATGAATTTATACTATTTTTTTTTTCCGACACAGGGTTTCTCTGTGTAGCCCTGACTGTCCTGGAACTCACTTTGTAGACCAGGCTGGCCTCGAACTCAGAAATCCGCCTGCCTCTGCCTCCCAGGTGCTGGGATTAAAGGCGTGTGCCTTTTTTAAACTTTTTAAAGTTTAAAAAATTTTATTTAATCTTTTTTTGTTTACACTCCAGATTTTATCCCCCTCCCAGTCCACCCTCTGACTGTTCCACATCACATACCTCCTCCCAAATCACCTGTCTCCATGAGGGCGTACCCACTCCCCCCACCCCACCAGACCTCTCCACTCCCTGGGGCTGTCAGTCTCTTGAGAGTTAGATGCATCTTCTCTAACTGAACCCAGACCCAGCAGTCCTCTGCTGTATATGTGTTGGGGGCTTCATATCAGCTGGTGTATGCTGCATGCTGCCAGTTGGTGGTCCAGTGACAGAGATCTTGGGGGTCCAGGTTAATTGAGACTGCTGGTCCTCCTACAGGGTCGCCCTCCTCCTCAGCTTCTTCCAGCTTTTCCCTAATTCAACCATAGAGGTCAGCAGTTTCTGTCCATTGGTTGGGTGTAAATCTGCATCTGATTCATTCAGCTGCCTGTTGGGTCTTTTGGAGGGCAGTCATGATAGGTCCCTTTTTGTGAGCATTCCATAGCCTCAGTAATAGTGTCAGGCCTTGGGACCTCCCCTTGATCTGAATCCCACTTTGGGCCTGTCACTAGATCTACTTTTCCTCGGGCTCTTCTCCGTTTTTGTACCTGCAGTTCTTTCAGACAGGAACAAGTATGGGTCAGAGTTTTGACTGTGGGATGTCAACCCCATCTCTCACTTGATGCGCTGGAGGTAGACTCTACCAGTTCCCTCTCCCCACTGTAGGGCATTTCATCTAAGGTCCCTCCCTTTGAGTTCTGAGATTCTCTCACCTCCCAGGTTTCTGGTACATTCTGGAGGATCCTGCCACTGCCTACCTCCCAAGGTTGCCCGCTTCTATTCTTTCTGCTGGCACCCAGGGCTTCAGTCCTTTTCCCCCATCCCAATATTTTTTTTATTATTATTATTGTTGCTATGTGTGGGAGTGCACACACACCTTTAATACTAGCACTCGGGAGTCAGAGGTTGACTGATCTCTGAGTCCAAGGCCAGCTTGGTCTACAGAGTAAGTTCCTGGACAGCCAGGGCTACAAAGAGAAACCCTGTCTCAAAAATCAAAACAAAAACTTATTATTGTATTTTATGAGAATGGGTATTTTGTCTGAATCTTGGTCCTCTGAGAGAGCAGCCAGTACTCTTAACTCTGAGCCATTTAAACCTCTCCATCCCCTAGACTCCTGATACCGGTTTTCATATAGCCCAGGCTGGTCTCGAATTGACCCTCTTCCCGCAGCCTCCTGGGTGCTGGGATTGTAGGCTTAAACCCACTATGTCTGGTATAATTTCATATGCTAATTTGAAAGCTTTCATGTAATGGCTTTCTTCGAGGACTTTTAAGGTTCAGTGACAGAGGTCCCAGAATTGATCCTTACTACTGCAAGATAAAAGAAAATGACAAAAGATAGTGAAAGTCATCTTAAAAACTGAGGGTACTGCAAGCTGGATTGCCTCAGTGTTGAAAGGCACTTTTTGCTCTTGGAGAAGACCCAGGTTCAGTTCTTCCCATCCACCTTGTTCACAGCTGCTTGCACCTCCAGTTCCACAGCACATCACCCATGTATCTTAAATAAAAAGAAATATTTTTTGTTTGTTTATTTTTTTTGTTTGGTTGGGTTTTGTTTTTGTTTTTGTTTTTTGAAGACAGGGTTTCTCTGTGTAGCTCTGACTGTCCTAGAACTCACTCTGTTGACCAGGCCTGCCTCAGTCTCAGAGATCTGCCTGCCTCTGCCTCCTGAGTGCTGGTATCAAAGGCGTATGTCACAGTGCCTGGCAAAAATAAATAAACCTTAGAGAAAAAAAACCCTGAGGTATCAGACAAGTGAACTTACCATAGAGAGTTGGAACAAATACATACTTGCTGCAAACAGGGCATCAAGAATGACCCAAAGTGCCGGGCAGTGGTGGCGCATGCCTTTAATCCCAGCACTTGGGAGGCAGAGGCAGGCGGATTTCTGAGTTCGAGGCCAGCCTGGTCTACTGAGTGAGTTCCAGGACAACCAGGGATACACAGAGAAACCCTGTCTCACAAAAAAAAAGAAAAAAAAAAAAAAAAAAAAAAAGAATGACCCAAAGTAATTCTATCAAAGTCAATTTGGTGAACCAGTGACTTCATTGATCTTACATGTATAGCATGGGTAAGGGCTACTTTTAGTAGCAGGGGTGACCCCAAAAAGAGCCACATTGCCAAAAAATCCTTTTGCATCTGGATAATGACCACATAGATGGAGTCCCTCTTTCCGTTAACCTTTGACACGCTGTGTGCTTTATCATTTTTTTGAGACCACAAGACCACATAGAGAATTACATTTATCTGACAGAAAGGTGCTTTCTTCTATGAGGAAACATCAACAAGCCCAGGCTTGAGGTTCACTTTCAACTATTCACAGCTGCTCCTAAGATAGTAATAGCTATTAGGTCACACGGACAACCTTCTACAACAAATGTGCAGCAGAAACATGGTAAACCGCTAACCCTGCAGCTCACTGAGATGGCCAGCACCTTCAACCTGCATCCTGGGGATCGCCTATCCCAGAGCTGATTCACATGGCTTGGCCTTTGTCCTGCTGAGGGCACTTTGCCAGGTCTTAGTTTCCACACTAGCCATGGCAGCTGTTCTCCTGTCAGGGCTTTACTCTCCTGGTGAGTTGTCTCCTTCCCCATGAATGTAGGGCACTGAGATTCGGACACATTACTAGACTGTTTGGACTACCACAACTGGCACTTCAAGACCCTAGCTTTTGTATAAAGTGCCACTATATTTTGTGGCTTAAAGCAACACATTTGAGTTACCTGTAGATCCGGGAGTCTTGTATGGTCAGCAGACAATAGACAGATTTCTGCTTGGCTAATGGCCCATTCCATTTCTACCCTCCCTCCACTTTCATTTCTTTAAGTCTCTTGCCTCTTCCTTTTGCTACTAAGAACCTTGTGATTCCAGTTAAAGCCTTCCTTCCCATCCCTGCTGACTTCCTCAGAAGGTGACATAATCACAGGCTCTGGGGATCAGACTATGACATCATTTCAGGTTGTTGGCAGCTTTCTCGTGGGCAAGTGTATGGTGAGGTGAGCTCTTTGGTGAAAGCTACTATTATCTTTTGATGTATAATACACATATAATCAACTAGAGCTTTAAAGTTTACAATTAGAACAACATTGTTTGTAACTCTAATGTTCTATTAGAGAAATATTCATAATTAAGGAAAAGTTGAAGCTAATATGGTGGCACACACCTGTAATCCCAGCATTCCATAGGCTGAGGCAAGGGGATTGTTTTGCATTTGTGGATGGCCTGGCCTATAAGAAGCTCAAAAAATGAAATAGTGGATTTATCTGTTGCTGAATTTCCCAGTTGTTGGCATTTTGTTCTATTTTATTAAATGACTTCCACTTGAGGATTAGAGAGACAGCTCAGTGGTTAAAGGCACTGGGTGCTTTTGCAGAGGATCCAGGTTCAAGTTCCCAGCATCCACATGGCAGTTCATAATCATCTATAACTCAAGTTCTAGGGAACTCAGTGTCCTCCTCTGACTTTGCAAACACTATGCACATACACAACATGCAAGCAAATCACTCATGTGCATAAAACAATAAGTCTAAAAATGTCTACTTAATGCGAACGTGTCGCCAAATCTATTTGCCTCAAGCACCTGAGACAGTGATGGTGAGGGGCTCAGTCTGTCACGTTACCTGTGTGCTTCAGTCAGCCCAGAGCTTGGTAAGGGTGCTTACGGGTGTGTTGATTCTTAGCAAGTTCACAGAAGCACTTCGGTAGCCTTTGTAGGAAGTGATCTGTTTACCTTGGAGCTATGTTTGGAGAGAGTAGGGACAGTTCTTGTCACAGCTGGCTGAATGACATAAGTCTAGAAGCCAGAAACAGAGATGCTGTCCAAGTCTCACCACCCACTTGTGTCTAGATCTGCGAGTCAGCAAGTTGGATGTTATAGAGAAATGCACTTCAAATTTTTATTAATCCCTAAGTGTTAAGTTGCTAAACACTATTGGGCTGGGGGGATGATTTAGCAGCTAAGAGCACTTGTTGCTCTTGTAGAAGACTTGGGTTTGATTCTTAGCACCCAATGGCGGTTCATAATCATCAATAATTCTAGTTCCAGGAGGATCTGATGTCCTCTCCTGACCTCTGTGGGCATCAAGCATAAATGTAATATACATACACACATACAAAACAAACAAATAAAATCTAATGTGTGTGTATATATATATATATATATATATACACACATATATATACATATACATACACACACACATATATATGTATATGCGTGTGTGTATGTATGTATGTATGTATATATGTATGTCTCACTGGCTTTCTTAAATCCTGGGTCATCCAAAGTGCATGCTAGCTTTTCACGAGTATTTGAATGATTTTTAGCTTTTAAAAACTGTGTCTTAGGGAGCTCCAGACTCTTCCCTTCATGATGAATGGCTTTTCTACTGTGGAGTTTCCTTTTTGATTTTGCTGTTAAGCATTTCTTTCTGGATGTCAGCCATGGTCTAGGAGGCCTTGAGCACACAGAAGCATTAATATTTTCTTTGTTTCTAGTGTTCTCTTTCTATTCTGTGCATCTGGGGAAAGGGTCTGGGGGTCATTAGCACATGCCTTCCAGGGACACTTCTCACTGTGGCCTCATAGGACTATCTCTTCATTAGGACAGGGGCCTTACAGCAGGAGGGTGGAGTAACATGTTGGGTTCAGGTCATATGTGACATTAACCCCTTCTTTACTTCCTCACATAAAGGAAAAACAGATTTCCTTCCTTGGTCACCTCAGCTGTTGTAACCAGGTGCCTTAAGCCAGTTCACTTTTGAGAAACTGCCAGCCTTCCACAGCGAGCTGCATGACTCATGTTGTCAGTTATTCCAAGACACCGGGTTCTTTATCTCCTCAGTGATACTTGCTGTTTTCTGTTGGTTTGGTAGATGCTGTTCCTACCAGGTGTGAAATTGCTTTGCTTACAGTGCTGGGGATTGAACGTAGGGCCTTGGGTATGCTAAGCACTTAACACAGTCATACCTGACTTTTTATCTAAGTGCTCGTGATTCAAACTCAGAGCTGGATGCTTTAATGGGAGTTGTTCTTAACCCACTGGGCCATTGCTCCAGACTCTTATCTATGTTTTTGATTTGCATTCTCTGATGACAAAGATGTTTGAATGTCATTTTGTGAGATTATTGGCTATCTGAATCTTTAGATAACTGTCTAGTCAGATCTACTACATGTTTTTATTTACCTTTATTATTGAATTATAAGAGATTTTTAGAGTCTTGATATATGTCTTATCAGCAGTATAACTTTGGGATGAAATATGGTTCAATGGTAGAGTGCTTGCTTAGTATTTATAGGAATTAGTTTCAATTTCCAGCACCATGTAAACAAGGCATAGTGGCAAACATCTACAGTGCCGGCCGGGACTTAGGAGGTGGAGGGAGGAGCATCAGGGGCTCAAGATCATCCTTGGCTACAAAGTTAGAGGTTAACATAGCATACTTGAGATCCTGTCTCAAATATGTATGTAGGTAACTATATGAATTGTGCATCTTTCTTCATTCTGTGGGTTGGCATTGAAGCATACTGGCTTTTATTTATTTATCTTGTATTTTGTTTTATTGTTTTTGGCATTCATTTAGCCTAGGCTGGTCTCAAACTTACCGTGTAGTTAAGAATGACCTTGAACCCCCTAGTCCTCCTGCCTCTTCCTAAGCGTTGGATCTGCAGGTATACGCCATCATACCCGGCACAAGGTTTTTGTTTTGTTTTGTTTTGTTTTGTTTTGTTTTGTTTTTTTGGGGGGGGTTCGAGACAGGGTTTCTCTGTGTTGTCCTGGCTGTCTTGGAACTCACTTTGTAGACCAGGCTGGCCTCGAACTCAGAAATCCGCCTGTCTCTGCCTCCCAAGTGCTGGGATTAAAGGCGTGCGCCACCACCGCCTGGCTGGCACAAGGTTTTTACTCTGATAAAGCCCAGTTTTTAATGTTTCATTGCTAGTGCTTTTGACAACCCATCATCAAACCTAAGTTCATATAGAGTTTTTTCTTCTAAGAGTTTTATAGTTTTAGCTCTAATGGTTATTGGTACATGTTGAATGCCCCCTGCTCTGTGAGAAAAGGAGATCCTATAGCCCCAGAGTTGGGCCTGAGCTCAGGTCTTTGCCTCCCCACATTGAGGGTCAGTGGCCTTCTACCCTGGTTTTGAGTGAAACTCTTACTAGACTGTAAAGTTTTCTGTGCTGTGTGGCATGTTATAGATCTGGGCAGGTGGGATCAGTGGCACAATATACTAAGGGTTCATTTCATGTTGCTCTGGGCAAGTATACTGGTCCCCAGGACTGGATTGGACTGAAGCTTTATTGCCTTTATTCTCCTAACTTCATTTCCTAGTTGAAATATCCCCAAATGACCTGTGTGTACCTCCCCACCCCTAGATGTGGACCTGACGGTCACTGAGGCCAGCAGCTTGGACAGCCGAGGCGAGAGAGCAGAGCTCTACGCTCACATGGATGAGGGCCTACTGGGAGGAGAAACCAGCTACTTGGGCCCACCTCTCACCCCAGAGAAGGAGGAAGCACTGCACCAGGCTACCGCAGTGGCCAATCTTCGTGCTGCACTCATGAGTAAGAACAGTCTGCTGTCACTCAAGGCTGACGTGCTCGGTGACGATGGCTCACTTCTGTTCGAGTACCTGCCCAAAGGTGCCCACTCACTGTCTCGTAAGTGCAAGTTCTAGTGTGTCACTGTATCTTCCTCTTATTTAAGCACCTTATTTCAACCCTTGACCCTGGTGTCACTGAGGATGAGGTTGTATCTAGCCTGTCTGTCAGGCAGATTGCTGTGGGTTGCAGCCACTTTCCAACTCAGGTCTTTCAGGAAGTAGACTGGCTTTGAGTCTTATGAGACCAGCGTGCTTGCTTTACAGAACAAGAAGGGTGTTGGTATGTGGTATTTGGCAGCAAGAGGGAGCAGTGAGTGTTTGTTGGAATGTTTTGTCCTCAAATTTGAAGCATCTAAACCTAAAATCCACAAATCTTAAAAATTCACACAATTAGTAAATCTAAAATCACAAGTTCCTTTTGAGCCAGTGGAAGGTCTGGTTCAGGAGATAGTCCTTTGTGTCCAAGGGACAAGCACTGGCTCCCTCTACTGGTCCCTCTGCCCAGCCTTTGTGCTGGGCTTTGTTCTGTGTAGGAGACATGCAGAGAGCCCTTGACCCAGGGATGTGGAGCCTGCTTTGTTCTTGCTAGAAAGTGCTGGTCATATATGTGTTCTAAAAAGGAGTTGGATGCTACATTTAAGACCTTAGTGTGTCTAGCTGGAATACGCATCACAGACTGACCATGCTGCAGCTGAAGAACAGTTGCTGTTTAGCAACTGGCTCCCCCGAGCTGCCTTTTCCTATGAGACAGGAGGCATTAGCATCTGCAGAGCTCATAGCCACAAGACAGGCTGCTTTCCATGTCATCGTACATGCTGACTGTAGCAGCCATCTATGTGATGCAAGGAGAATGGTGTGACCCTGGGCACCAGTCTAGCTCCAGAACTCCCTGTTCATCTGGCACTCAGCATGAGTGTGAGAAAATGACTTGATACTTTTCTCTCTGTGGGGGAAGGAAGAGACACACCCCACACTGGAGAACAACTGGAAGCCTAAGTACATATATGGTGGTGAATGGTCATCCTCCAGGTCGCTGAATCACAGGACAGTTCCCAGTCACCTTTGATGCTGGCACTGTTTTGGAGCACGTTTACAGTTTTGTTTTCGTGTACACTGACATATTATTGGGCTTTTGTATTGGTTTGAGTAATTATGCAGATTACTTATGGCAAATAAAGACGAAAGGTGGAAAATGATGTCTGTTCTCTTTATTTCCAAGTCACCTATCAGGTGACCATGAAGCAAGCTTGGATTAGGCGTGCTTTCATAAACACTTTTAGGCCTTGTTTTCCACATCTGAGAAACAGGGACGGGGCCAATCCATAGCTGTTAGACTTATTAAACAAATGGCATCTGAGAGTGTTGGTACAGTTCATGGAGGAGGTTACAGGGGATCTGCGGCATCTGGAATTCACATGAACAGAGGATTTCTGGAATTCAGCAACTTTTGTGGGTACTGTGGGGCAGTGGGGGTGAGGTGGGGTCTAGATTGTCCTCAGTCTTCCTACATATCCATGGGACAAGTGTGTCCAATGAACTATAAACTCCCTGCTCAGGAGAGGCTGTGGTGAAAACTCCACTTTTGTTCCTTGGTTCCCTGGTTCCCAGATACTGTTTGTCCTTAAGAATAAATGTGGAATGCAGGGTTTCTATCATTTCTGTATCTGGTAGCTTCACATTGACATGAGCTCTGTTCATAAGAAATTTTAGCCTTTTTTTTTTTTTTGCTGGGAACAGGCAGTAAACGTCAGAGGGCATTGCCAGCCTAAGAGGCAGTCTCACTTTCTGTCTCAGGATCTTTGGTGTCTCTACGTCTGACCTCAGAAAACCCTTCTTGTCCTGCTGTCTGAGTGACCCTGGTCTAGGCCCTCCTTGCTTTAGCAAGTGCCATAGCCGAGCCAGGATAGGAGATGGCTGGGATGGGGCTGTAAATGTGTATTCTCTTTCTTAAATATCTCTTCTGGTATGAGTTACATCTCAGCTTGTATTTCAAAAAGCTTGGAGGTGGTATTGGGCAGCAAGGTGTCCTTGGGGCCTTCTTTGAGGCTTAGCGTATGTAACCCTGTACTTCTGCAGATTGCCAAGGCTTTTCCTGTTCTGTCCTTTACAGGTGGAACAGGCTTTGGGGTTTGATATTTTGTTATTTCAATGATGTTTTAACTTCCTTGTTTTTAACATCTTAAATATGTTTTCATATACATTTGCCCTTTTATTTTCTATGAATAAGGCCAGAAGTTGACAGAATTCTTCTGTGTGTAGTGGTAATCACCTGTACTCCCAGCATTGAGGAGGCTGAGGCAGAAGGACCATGAGTTTGAATTAACGTAGGCTATATGCCGAGATCCTGTCCTTTGCTTAAAGTGGCAGAATTTGGGGTTTGAGTGTGAACCTTGAGTGTGTGTGGTACAGGAAACACACCTGTTGGGCTGGTAGACACTAAAGAACAAGGAGGTCATTTTAAACATTGTCTTCTAACCCTGAGTAAAGCCTGCCTGCTTCTGTGCTACATTAGAATGAAACATGGGGTGGGGGGAGCTCAAGGAGCTCGTGCTTCAGCTCTG
>JANHMN010001472.1:0-11081 GCA_030674055.1 Rhabdomys pumilio
GAGAGAGCTTTACGCCTCCCTTCAGAACTGTGAGTTCTCAGAGAGAACAAGATAACACCATAGGAGACAAGCAAAATAGAGAAGATTATGATGCAGATAGACCCACTGTTGGCAAACACCAAAATGACAAAAATGTGTGTGTCGGTGCAGGCTAGCTTCAGCAATGGGAACAAGTCACATACAAAATGATCAATAACATTGGGTCCACAGAAGGGCAGCTGCAAAGTGAAGATAATTTGTATGATAGAATGCAAGAAGCCTCCTGCCCAAGCTACTCCCACCAGAGTGCCACAGAGCCTCTGGGCCATGATGGAAGAGTAGTGCAAGGGCTTGCAAATAGCAACATAGCGGTCATAGGCCATGGCTGAGAGGACAATCACTTCCATCCCTGTGAAAAAGTGGACAGCAAACAGTTGTATCATACAACATTCAAAGGAGATGGTCTTTGTCTCATAGAAGAAGTCTACAATCATCTTAGGTGTGATTACAGAAGAAACACATGCATCCAAGAAGGAGAGGAAAGACAAAAAGAAGTACATGGGAGAGCCGAAAAGTGCAGGACTGCACAAAATTGTTACCACAATTATGATGTTTCCCACAATAGTTGCAAGGTAGACCAAGAAAAACAAAACAAATAGCATTTTCTCAACTTTTGGGTTCTGTGAAAGTCCCAGGAGAATGAACTCAGTGACAATGCTCTGGTTTAGCACCATTCTTAAAGGTACAAGGTAAATGTGTTCATACAAACCTGTAATTATGAGAAAATTTTGGTTGATATATTTTTAATATTGACATCTACAAATGAAATAATGCAAAAAAATGTTCAATACTCAACTTTATTGTCAACAGTAAGTGGCAGAAGTTCATACTGCTGGGTTTTGTGCTAAAGTTATAATTATAGTTAGGATCAAACAAAATATGATTAACCTGGGATTTTTGAAGATATAGAGCAAAGGACACAAGATCACTTGATAGACTGAAGAGGAGGATGCTTGAAATACTTTATCTCAGTGAGAACTTCCGAGTGTTTCCACATTCTACTCCTCTGTGTACTGATAAAAGAATCTATTATTTTGTTGATGTATGAGTGAGGTATCTTGATAGCCAAAGGACTAAACAAAAATGATCAGGAACTGATGAACCAATGACCTACAAATGAAAGTTTTTGAAAATCACAGAAAACGGAGAAATAATTAGTTGAATACAATTTCTTGTCTTGAGATTTAATTATTTATCAATTATGTATAGAATGAAAATTTGATAAAGTAAATTTCTTAGACATATGGCTTGAAATGTTTATGAATTTACCATAAAACACATTAATAAGTAACTTACATTTGTATATGCAAAGATTAAGAAGAATTTCAAGTTGAAAACATCTATGAAGCTCACATTAAAATGTCCTTTACATTTTACATGTTAGTCATAATTTATCCACTTGAAAACCTAGCTGCCCTTGCAACATGAAACTCTTTAATAAATCACTTATGTAAATATTCTAGGTCTTAAATTCACTTTTCCTAGGTAGATATAATTAGATGTTATAGGTTGTCTTTTTCTGTATGCACAACTGAAATGTATTCACAAAATGTGTTTTCTTTGATTGCTTAACTATATACTACCTATATAGGTGTGTATGTGTAATGTGTGTGTGCACACAAGCACACACACAGATTTGATGTTACAAATATGTGAGTAAAAGAAAAATGTGTCACGTGGAGATGACAAGTTTTACATGTAAATCACTGTCTTCTGTGGTTTCAGACATTTTACAGTGGATTGGTTGTGGGGAGGTAAAATTCACTCATTAAGGAGGATATAGCCACTGGGAGGTTTCCAGTCTTCTGTTGAATGGCACAATACCTATACTGATAGTAGCAGGAATAACTGAGCTTAGTGGGTTCAAAAACAACCAAATAAAGTAGAGCTTTTGATAATGAGGAAGTTCTATATTATCATTTTCTTACTGTATACATGTATGAAAAACTCAACTATACAGCAAAAATAATAAATATAAAATAGACAAAATATTATGTAGATAATAAAATTCTTACTTAACATTATCTCACTTCTGTTGTAAAATATTCCAAAAACAACTTTATGTGAAATATATAAAGTGCCATGAGGTAAACTGGTAGACTTCAAGGTTTTGGAAAGTAAATAGATGGTTCTTTAATTTTGGAGTGTTAACAAAGTCTGATGTAGCTCAAGCTGGATTCCAAATAACCACATAGACAAAGATGACTTTAAGCTTCTGATTATCATGTCTCCACATCCAAGTGTTAGGATTATTATATATGCCACTGCAACCTGTCATATCCATAGTTTTTTCAAGATATTCTACAAGCTGTAAACAAGTAAGAGTATCTATTGATACCACTACAGTTTAACAATGACAACATAAATATGCTGATGTAAAAACTGGCACACTCAAAAATTAAAAAAAGGAAATGTTACTCGGTGTGTGTGTGTGTGTGTGTGTGTGTGTGTGTGTGTGTTTAGAAAGAGAAAAACACTGAGAGGCACTAGGTGGGAAAGAGTTGGGAAGAATGGGAATGGGGCAACCATGATCAAAATGTATAGATACTTTTAAAATTATACAAATTTGATTAAATTTATTCAAGCAATGTTCTTAGAAGACATAAGAAATAACTTCAAATTATAACCATGTTTATGATATGTATACCAGTAAACCCATTTTAAAATTTTATTCTAGGAAGTAAATGCAGATAAATTACATTAGGATATGACACAACATCATATTTTCTTCTAGTTTATAAAACTAGCATTTACTGATTATCAAATTATTTTCTTGTTATTAAATTTAATAGAGGTTTCTAAAACAAAGAATTATTAATGTTAAGTACCTAAAATATCCATAAGAGACATGATATAAAACTAAAATTGTTACAAAATAAAAATTACATAATATAAGTAAATATTATTAATATTTAGACTTCCACTATGAACCATTTTTATAGTATGTTAGGTAAGAAATGCATGGAAAAATTAAGAGTCCATTTATTGATATTGTAGCTATATTATATATTGTGTAAGTGAAAATATTTTGAATACAGATATTGATAATATTATCAAAATATTTTATAATAAATATCAATTTTAAAACCCACAAAAATCAATTTCCCTTTAACTTCTGAAAAATGAAATATGTATTTTCAGATTATTCTTTACATTATCAAAAGTGGAACTCATATGCTACCAAAGCAACATCATATATTTTAGCATGCTTAAATTAGTATGTTCTTTCCATAAATGCTTATATTGCTAATTCAGCCCTCTCCTGCCTCCAAATACTCTTGGATTTAAAGTCTATACCTTCATATAAGGGCTTACATTTAATTTTCTTCTAAAATTATCCATGGTCTTCTTGTCCCTAAGAGTCGTACATTAGTTCTAATGTAGAACTAATGAGAACTTAGAGAGCTGTCCCTAGTCTTGCTCAGCATCTCTAAATGTAGAAGCTAATCATTGAGCCATTTTCCTGAGCAGTGATCTTGGGAAATCTCTCTCCTTGTGCCCTGTTATCTTTATTTCCTACAATTTTCTTCCCACTGACTGTAGCACTAAGGTCACGTAATCCATCTGCAGATAACAGAATGCTTTTGTGAATGCAAAGTGATAATATATTTAAAACTATCACAGTGAATATACAGAAAGGTTCTTACTCTATACAGCTGCTTTTAAATATATTTTAAACATGTGAAATATTGTTATTACCAGTAACAAAATAAGTGATGTCAAAATATATTTTAAATTGCCTGTTATGCTAAATTCCATTGTTATTAGCAATAACAGAATAAGTTAATGTTGAAGTATTATTTTAACTTGACATTTATGCTAAATTCCCTAAGCCAATCATATTTTAATCGAAAATTATTATCTACCAGTTGAAAAGTATTTTGAGTGTGGAACTGATAAAATTAAACAGATGTCAGGGAAAGATTCCTAATCCCTTTTCTCTCTCCTCAGTGTTTCTCTGTTGGTTTCATTAAGTGGCTTAATTTGCTTGTCTTACTATTTCTGTAATATAGACAAATTCTGTTTCCTCCTATCCATATTCTTCCTAATGAAATTTTTGGAACTTCTCCTTTGATATCTGAGTGATTCATACCATCTTGAGTGAGGGGCCAAAACGTATCTACCACCACTCAAGCAGACCAGAGATAGCATCAACCCGTTAGTTTCCTAAACAGTTCAGAGGTAGAATCCTAATACTGGGAGACAGTTAAGTGGATGAAGGAAATTTAAATCAGGTGACTTTACCAATACCCATTACTGTGCCATGTGTTAGTATGCAGTTGTGGAAATAGAACATTTGATATTCATTGTTAATGTTGTATTGAGCTTACCAGCACTTTTCTGGCATGATTCTATATAATTTTTCTTTACAAACATCAAAGAATACTACTTTTAATCCAGGCATTATAATAGTGACTGAACTAGTATATAATGGAGTATGTATTTGGAAAAATAATAAAGTTTTATTGGCTATAGTGCAGAAAAAAATGGTGCCCTCTATATTATTTGGTTTCAATTTGAAGTTAAAAATAACTTCAATCTCATTAAAATTAAACAAATAAATAAAAAGGAAGTGAATAAATGCTCTATGAAGTAAGAAGGAACAAAGGAAGGGAAGGAAGGATCAGAGGGAGTGAAGGAAAAAAGAAAAAATGAAGGAAAAAAGGAGTTTGTACAGTAACAACTTACTTTTCAGGCACTTGAACAGTTCTTTTTTACGTGCTAATTTCTGTTTACCTAGGATAACATTTCATTCACTTCTATGTGGCCTAATCTTTGACCATAAAAATCTTCATTAAAGGTAAGGAATACAAGCATCACAGTTAATAAGAATTTTCAGGAACAGAATTATGAACTGAAATGTCGTTTGTTGCGTTAAACACATCGTAGCCCGACCACAGCATCCAAATTTAAAATGTTTTGTCCAAATATAAAAATATCTCCAAAAATGAAAAAATGGTCCTTATGAGTCTCACCTTGCTCTGACTGTGTGTAAAACCAGAAGACAAGCATCTCCTATTTTCTTTTGAGGTAAGTTTATGTAATGGTGACTAAGATGCTGCTTCAGTCAACTCTTCCTTTAGAACACAAATGAGATGACCAATTCTGACAGTAAACATAGAGGATTCGCAAGTGCTTCCTTCATGCCATATTCAACATGATTTAATAATAAATGAAAAATGAAGGAGCCAAATTCACTCCCTAACTACAAGCGAAATTTAATGGGTGTTCCCTGAGAGGTCATCTACTGTGAGAGTTACTCTTAGCTCCCTTAGGGTTTGGACAATTTCTGACGCTAAGAGTATCTGAGGCATAATTTTGTGGACTTTTTCACTGACTGGAGAGTTTGTAATAGTTTAATTTTCTTCCAAAGTTTTTAAAATTTGGGGTCTGGTTCTATATGAAACATTTTCATATACCTTCACATTCAGGATTAGAAAACTGTACTATTATAAGTAAATTGTAATGTCACTGTGCATAGTTTATGTAAAAGACTTGCATATACTCACCAAGCATGATAATGACTGAGTTCTGTCACAAGGAATTTATCAATCAACCTGTAAAAATTATATTCACTGTTTCACTAAAACACTAGCATTAAAGAAACTTTCATTAAAGAAACATATTATGCATAAAAATCTAAACATGAATATATTAATAAAATGTCCATTTCCTCTAGTAATATTTTTGTATTTTTAACAAAAAACCTATGTACATGTACAAAATATCCTATGACCACAATGACTACATAGTGCACTGTCTTGTCACTGTTCCAATTAGACTGACTCTTTCTTCCCGGCTATACCTCCTTCTATATTGAGTCTTTAGTTTTTGACTTACTGGCTTTAGAGTTGCTTTTGTGAATATGGATAGAGGATTATTCGTTGGATCATGGCAACTTTCCTGATGCTACAAGCCTAAATAAAATCGTGCTCCTTAACCAGGAAATTTGAATTATCAATAGCTTCCCAGTGACACCTTAGGATTTATGACTCCCTCTCCATACATATGATGGAATTTTTGTAGGTTCAGTACAAGTATCAGCAAATGCTTTGGCAGGGGGATTGTTTTGATTTTTTGTCATTATTGCAATGATCATGTCATATCGAGAAGACAATGTTTCATGGCAATCTTCATCTTCTTCAAGCTCTTATGACATTCCTTGATTCTGTTCCAAGATATTTCCTGGATCTAGGAAGGAGATAATATAGCTGACCCATTTAGGGATTAACCTTAAACAATCACTTACTCTGTACTTGTAAAATGTATAGGTCTTTGAATTTAAGCACTACACACTCCAAAGAGAAGCTACTCTATATAGGCTCAGAAGTGGGTATAAACACAAATATATAAAAGGATGCCATCATGTCTTCTTATGACAAAAAGAAGTAGAATCTTCCCTTCTCTCCTAGGCCCTTGAACTTCTTCAAAAGCTTTTATGCTGGTATCTTCCAAGATTTGGGATTGATATGAATTAGGTTGAAGGAAATGAGAAAAAGAATAACCAACATGTACTGAAAAGATGCATTGCTCTGATAGAGATGCAGCTGGACAGCATGTTCAGTATACACAACAGGAAAGAGGAGGAAGTGGAGTAACTGATCTCCATTGGAGGTCCCTGCAGGAGAGCAGTCTCAGGTTGTACTCATGCTAGAGGAGGAAGCTGTAGTTGACTGTTCTGCATTTAAATGGTTTTAAGTAAGGTTTAGTCATTCATAAATATCCATAATAGAACAAGAAGAAGGCCTGCTTCCTCTGAGCTTGACTCAGTGAAAGCTTTCCATGGGCTTGAGGCATTAGCATCCTTGACATGGCACGATTGTGTCAGTAATGCACATCCTCTGTGGACTGAATCTGTTCCCCACCTTCCTGATGAATTTCCGGTGCTACCATTTGTTTTCTTGTATAGAAATCTCCTCAAATCCAATTTGAAGAAGTCTGGTTCCCTCTAAAACATTCATGTAACTGTTACACTAGTGAGTATATATTTACTGGCACTTTAGTATATCAATATACAGTTCACTGCTGTCTAACACCTTTCATAATTTTTCTCTATCCATACACTGAATCACAGAACCTTCTTGTACTATGAAAACTAGCCAGTGAAGATAAATCTATAGAAGAGAACAACAAGAGTAATGAACGGAATAGCAAAACTAAGTAGAATGCACTCCAAATCCTATAGTTCCGTAGGAAACTCTACCATCTAGAACTTACAATATAACTGTGATCTGGGGTTACGTGGTAGCCCCATGTCTCTAGATCGTCTACCTATTTCAAAACAATCTTCCTCCTGATTTGTTTCTACTCCCTACTTTTTTCTCTTATATCCCCAATTCTGATACTTTCAGCACCCTGGTGTCTCTATTGCAGCTAAGGCTTTACATACGTATCTTTAAGCAGTAGCTTCTCAGCAATTCTTTGTAGGGATCCCAGCACTTTCTTAATTTGAAAGCCTCTGTATTTATCTGGAACAGTGAAACAAGACTCCAAGACATTTTTTTCTGAAGTGATAAAATTAATATTAATAAAGTTTTACAACCTGTTATACTTTCCAACTTTAGATTTTCCCAAATAAAGGGTGTCTGTGTTTCAAATCTTGTTTTCATGCCCTTCAGTTAGGTGTAATACTTCTTTTGTTCAAGAGAACTGAATGTCCTAGAGCCTCTGTAATGGTGGCTTTACATTGATCTTACATATGCTACTATAGCAACCTTTTTCTAATTTCCATTAAAGCTTGGTTTAATTTTTCTCCTTACAGGTATTAGCTTACAGGTGATTCTGCTAGGTCCCTCCCAGGAACCTAGCAAAGACTTACTTCATCACCTGTCCCATTACCTGGCTCCACCAGGTGCCAGCAGTATATAACAATTAGAGCTCAACAGAGTAAACTATATGCTTTAGTAACTGGAGCATGTGGTGTGTCATTTGTTCCCTCACTCTTCACGTCTGTTGCCAATAACAAACAACCTCTCTCATTAGGTGGCTCCAGTTTCTGAAGGCAGATCTCTGAAAAATGTCCTATGACGTTGCTATTTACAGTACCCCTAGGTCTCCACTTCATCTTGGACCTCCCCTTCATAGCTTCAAGTAGTCACCTTCTGTGAATCCTTATAGGGACTCCAGCCATGACATACATGGTTTAACTTCAAACGTCTTGGCTAAAAGATGCAACAGCTCTATAACCCTCCTAAACAATCTTTTATCTTTAATTCCTACAAAACGAATCTCACACAGACATCACTGCAAACTTTTCCTCTAGCTTGAGATGGCAATGTAGCCTGACACTCTGATACAGTCTTTTTGTCTTCTCTGTATTAATCCCAAAGAAGCCATTTTCTAGGAGTTTCTTCCAAGGAGATAAATTCTTTCTTCTTTTTCTTCTGCTTCATTCTCAGATAATGTTTTTATCCTTTTGGATAAGGTCACATTTTACAAGTTGGATTCTTTGATTGGTTGGGTCTTTTCCTGGAATCATACTTACTTTTATTATTACAGTGAACCATAGTGTTTTTCTTTATAATTAGGCACTTTTTTCAACACACACCTTGTCTTCTAAACTTAAGTTGCTAAAATTCTTTCCCCCATAAAAACCACTTTGTTCATATGTATATGTGTATGTAGCCATAATTTTGCTTACTTTCTGGCTAAGTACAGTTTAAAAAAGAAAAAGAGCCAGTCCATACACTGAATATTCTGTTGTCCAGAAGTCTCTTCTCACCAAATAAATTAAATGGTTTCCTTTAACTTCAGCCAGGTTCTCAGGACACAGGCAAAATGAAACCAGACTCTTCAGCCAAATACCATCTAAGTGACCCCTTGTATATTTTCTAGTAGAGTCCTGTGTTGATTCTGAAATCTCATGATAAAAAAAAAAAATCATTGTCCATTTTTTCCAGCATTCTTATTTTCTAAGCTCCTACCAGAGTAGCACATGAAACATCATATGCCTAACATACTGGTATGTTAGGGCTTTTCTAGCTTAATGTACCAAACTTCTTGACATTAAAGCCACAAAACAGCTGTAAAGGCCACAAATCTGAATTTTGTTATGTTTATTATAACAAAAACCTCATTCCATATACTATATTTTTAATCACTTATGTTAGTCATTGTGGCAACAGAATTCCCAACACAGCAACCTAATGAAGGAAAAGTATGTTGGCTTACACAGTTCCATGGGACAGTCCATCCTGGTTGGTAAATATGACATCAGGAGTTTGAGGCAGTTTAATCACATTGTATTCATAATCTAGAATCAGATCAGTGATTATCTATGCTTTGTTACCTTTCTTTCTTTGTATAGTATTCATGACATAAACCAAGAGAATAGCTCCTATTTTCCTGGATGTTCCCATATCAATAAATTACTCCAGAGGAGCCCTCACTGGTGTTTCTTGTTGCTAATATAATCATGAAAATTCTTCTCATGTGTCCCTGAAGGCTTGTCTACTAGGTGGTTGCAGATCAGGTGAAGACGACTATCATAACTACATGTCACCACACCCACCTCGTTTTTTTGTCATACTGCATTGCCTTAACGAAGTCATGAAGCACACTACTGAGTAAGAGTGATGAGAGTGGCCACCTATGAATTGTTTCTGATTTTAGCATGATTTGTCTCCTCTTTAAGAAAATACATCTTAAGTATCCATATGTCTTCTGATCTTTTTGACAATTGCTTCTCTCTGAAGCTCAAGTGTGCCTGAAATTTACAGCAATCTTCCCCCCAAAAAGCTTATCAGGTGGTGAAATTAAAGCTTGTAGCTTGAATCATAATTTAAAAACTGAAAATGTAGACTCTAGATGTCAAAGGATTCCTTTCATCTTATCTGTGGGATGATTTAAAAACATGCTTAATATAAAAGAACTAAGTACCAAGTCCACATCTTGATAGAAAACTTGAAGTAGCACAGTAGACCCTTCCAGAACAGAACAGAACAAACCATTTGGTATTTTACATTTTTAATTATTGATTCATATCCATTTTGTATCTATTCAAATACCATAGGATATAAAAAATTAAAATTATTCTTAAAAATATTAGGAATGAAAGTACACAGAAGCATCATAATTTCAAAGTGTAAAAATTCAAGATACAGAAGGGACATTATGTCTACATATATTTTATATTTGTGTCAACACAAAATTACTTGATATAATTATACAATACAACTTTTTACATTTGTTAAATATATGTGACAATCAGACACTAACAATTTCTCTATTCTATTTATTGGAAACAGGAGTGGTTGGGATTCTGGGTATTTATTTAGAGAGCCTACAGCTTCTAGAGCGGCAGCCCCTACCAAGAAGTGCTAAGCAGTTAGATTATCTAGGAGCAAGAAGGCTATGGGAGCTCTGGAGAGAGCTGGACAACATGGCAACACTATGAGATGCAGGAAAAACAGAGGGCCTATGAGGTAATGCAGAGATATGCTTACACAATGTTTCAGACGCTGAAGCCTATAGAATATATATGGAAGGAGCAGTGCCTAACTAATGGACAATAAAGCAATTTCCAGATAATCTGGGTATGGTTTGGAAAGAATGAGCCTAGCTGATGGTATGGGAAAGGGTATCATAAGAAGCTAGAAGCATAGACTTTTAAGTTGGTGCTCCTATTAAATTGATATCTAAAACTTTACTTACTTGTACTGCAATCAAAAATATACATCAAGATGGAAACACACATCAAAATCCAAGCTTAGGTTTTCATGAACATATAGCAAGATCTATTACAAATATAACCCTTTCTCTGGCCCCATAAATTAAATAATTTAATGCTTCTCAGAAACATTAAACAATCTCCTCCACATTTTCTTGATGGCATTTTTCATTTCTTTATTCCTGAAAGTATAAGCCAAAGGATTTAGCATTGGTGTCAGGACATCATCAAATATAAACACTTTTTTCTCAAATGAGAATTCAGAAGTATTCCGTGCATATATTAGTATGCATGGGACAAAGAACAAAAGCACAACAGTAATGTGGGATCCACAGGTAGAGAGAGCTTTACGCCTCCCTTCAGAACTGTGAGT
>JANHMN010001473.1:0-11080 GCA_030674055.1 Rhabdomys pumilio
GCAGGAAAATGTAGAGACCTATACAGGTTTTTATGTATTATGTTTATCCAATTTTACTTGAACTTTCTCATACATATTTATAAGTTGTTACAATTAAATGAATCTAGCATGCAAATGATCCTCTGTTGCTCCTTAATCTTATGGGTCAGCCTCATTTTAAGAGCAAAAGGTCAAGGCCCAAGATCAAATAAATTGTCCAAATGTGACTATAGTCATACATTGCTTCTCTTACCTGCTTTTCATTCTTTCTTCTTAAAATAAGTTTACTACTTTTAGAACAATTATATTCTTGAAACAAAGCAGAATCAGTAGTCCATTTTGTAATGGAGTCTAATCACCATTTTGTTCATGTTTTGTACAGCTTTTGATTTAGCACATCGGGGAGCCCAGGATGGTCTCAAACTTATTATATAGCCAAGAGTTACCTTAAACATCAGCTCCACTGGCTTCTGCTTCTAAACTTCTGAATGTTCTCAACTACCTCTCTACACCCAGCCTTTTCATAATTGTTATCAGAATTAAAATGTCCTATTTTAGTACTTAAAAAGAAATGTGAGCTCATACAAAAACACTTAAGGTCTGCAAGAACCAGAAAGGAGATATTGCTGGAATCACTGGCTGATATAATGTACCAGTGTGTGTTTAAAAAATAAATCACATAATTAAAAGTGTTTAATATTATCATTGTAAATCCCAATGACTGTCATTTCAGCAAGCATAAGGTGATTTTATTTATTTTTTTTAATTTTCATTTATTCTTCCTTACTCTTAGGAAGCAGGGAAAAGAGGATGAAAGACCTATGATAATCATATGTCTTAGAAATTAAGTACAGGTTCAGATTCCTAACACTGAAAAGGTAGAAATTATCAGACTGGCTGCACACAGTCTTCCATGTCTAGATGTGAAAACAAAATGAGGCCAAGGATAAATGAAGGTTTGGCAGTGAATCTATTAAATACAGAGACCATTACCAGGAGAGTCTGGGGATAGCCTTAATTGATGTTGTAAGAAACTTTTTTTGGTTCCAGAAACAATAGCAACAACCAAATGAGAATTAAATTAATGGCAGAGAATTAAAACCTTCTAAGAATTGACATTAATATAAGCATCATCAGCTCTGGTAACTGTAGTGAAGCCTATGGCTCTTGTGAAATCTCATTATATAAGTTGATCATTGTTGGCTTATCATGTAGATAGAACAATGAAGTAAATCACATGGTCAGCCAGTGTGTCATGTTCTCTAAAAGACAGAACCCTTAAATCCAACCAGATCCTACAAGATGAAAAAATCAGGAGAGGAAAAGCCCAACTCTGAACCATAAGGGGTAGAAAAACCACACAGAGTTTTCTTTCCACAACACAATATCATCTCATTTCATGAATGTCTAAGTAGAATTTTAGATTTCACCAAACATCAGGACATTATTTTCTAAAACAAATACTGATAGATAAAATATGTAAATAGATCTACTTTAATGATTTGTAAGGTAGCTGATGAAATTATAGTTTTGTTCCTTCATTTCTTTCTAACATTTGCAGGATATTTTGAGTTGAATTTTGAATACTGCCTTGACTCTCCATATACATAAATTAGTGGGTGTATATAATGTGTGGGAAGACATTCCAGGGTATATACATGGAACTCAAAGGACAAATTTTAGGAGTCTGTTTTCTTGTGGTTCCACATCTAAGCAAGAACTCTCTTGTTTCTGTTGTACTACATACTATAAACTGGCTGGGCAGCAAGCTTCTGCGTTATTCGCCTGTCTCCGTATTTTTGTGTTGTGAAAGAAGAAATTATAGTTGTGAATCCAGCACATGTAGCTGTTTAATTTGGGTTCTAGGCATCAAACTAATGTTGCTAAGCTTTCACAGCATGTCAGGATTTTGTAACTTGATATAAAGTCACTACTGTGATTACTCTGACCCATCACTAAACATACAATAGCCGCAAGTAAAAATACAAAAATTCTTAAATTATTGACTCCTATATTCTGCTTTTAAAATAAGCAAAATTAATTAACTCTACCTCTCATAGATGCTGGGACTTCTACTGTACCATGTAAAGACTGTTTATGTTACACAAATTGTAGATAGTCAGTTCCCCATGCTGACATACATGATCAGATGTGACTGTGTTTGGAAATAGAGTCTTTAGGGAAGTAAGCAAGGGAGGTAATTGACTGGGATCATAATCTCATACAGCTGGTGTCTCTGTAACTATAGAGTTATCATCAAAATCCAGAAACAGCTATATGTGGACACATCTCATGGCCCCAAATTGCTATCAAGACGTTCAGAGCACAACCATTTCCAGAAACCAATGCTGACAGAACTTTGATATTGAAACTTTGCCTTCTATAACTTTGAAAAAAAATGTCTGCTGTTGGAGGCATCTAGTGAATGTGTCTTGTGCTTAACTGGCCAGGTGCCTGACAGCAAGACAAAATTCAGTGGAGTCAGAAGGAAATTATTGACAATAGGTTGAAATGTAGAAAATCAAAACACAGGAGTGTGTAAGAATTGTCATTAAATATTAGACATGTTGAAAAATAAAACAATAAACTATCTGTGAGCAAACAATTTTATATTCATATATTCATGAATTTAAATCTTACACATCTCATAAGCAAAGCTATTTTAGTATTTTATCAAGTTTCATGAGAATGAGTTTATAAAGACAGGCAGTAGCTTCTTCTCCACAGTGCAAACTACTTCACAGTAGTGGAGCCATGCTGTATGCACTTCCCATACATACTCTATAGATTCATTCACAATCCAGTGCCTAAATAGATAGAGATCAGGTAACAGAACATGCTACAGAAGCCTCAACAATGTAATGAGGAAATTCTTTTAAAGAATGAAATGAGCAGAGATGGGCAGCTTGGTCTTCATGAGAGTCCAAACGGAACTGGGCTACCCCAAAAGCTGTATGTGGGATATGTTCTTCCAGCTGGGCTGCCTTGTCTGCCTTCATTGAGAGAAGTACCTAGCCTTGCAGAAACTTGAACAGCCAGGGTGAGGCGATACACAGAGGGGATCCTCTCCAGCTCAGAGGATAAGGGAAGGGGAAATGAGAAAAGGATTGTGGGAGGGGGTGACTGGTTGTGGAGCAGTGAGTGAGATGTAATGTGAATGAGTAAAAACAAATATAATTAATTTATGTTAAAGAAATGAGCAGGGAGAAAACTCTGCTAGTATTTTTAACACTGTCATGAGGACTAGAGATGTATTCCCAGATCCTGCATAAGAAGGCTGTAAGCTGTTGTGTGCACATGTGATCCCCAGTGTGTGGAGGAGGAGGGACAGTCTTGATCCTTGGCGCAGGACAGATTAATTGGTGTGCTATAGACAACTGAAGAATACTGTCTCAAAAGACAAGATAAACTTCACTTGAGGAAAAACAAGCAAGGTTGACTGTTGCCCTCCACAGGCACATGCATGAATACTCACATGTGCATGCACACAAGAATGTACCCACACAACAATAAGGCATTGTAAGGCAAAATTAAATAAATGGATAAATTATCAATAAAATATTACCTCCATAGCTTTTACTATTTATTTATTTGTGTGTGTGTGTGTGTAAGTGTAGCAGTGTAGCATGGCATGTGGATGGAGGAAATCAGAGAAGAGCTCTGTATAGTCGGCTTTGTCCCTTAACTGCTGAACAATCTCACTGGCCTGGAGATAGGTGTATATATATATATTTCAAAAACAGATATAGAGAAAAATTTGGCCAGAAGTTTTTTTTAATGCAATATTAAGAAATCTCAAGGGACAAAGGAGAATAAGAAATAGATTGAGAAACATTCATAAAGATACGACTGACTAGACAACATACAAAAATTTTGTTCTACTAATGTACTAACCCTGGATAAATGAAATATTCACTCATTTTTACTGCAGAACACTGAAAATCATTGCATTTATTCCTACATGTAGGCAAACACATGTGTTTCACAACTTCAGTGCTATTTCAGGGTCAGAGAGCTTTAAAACATTCAAGACACATTCCAAAAAAACTGCAATTTGGTTGTCTATAGTGGTCTGCACCATGGGACTAATGAGACATTTCAAAATGTCTTCCATCATTCAGATTCATTATATATAATCTCTGAATGAATCTACTTTACTTGAGATACGCCTACCCTTTATTGTTCCTATTCCTCAGTTGCAGGTCACTTAATTGTGTGAAAAGCCCTTCACATAACACACTAAAAAGAAAAGAATCTTTGACCTATGAACTCAATGCAAGGAGATCCTACACTGAAGTTTATAAATTCAGTATTTCTTGATGTCTGGGCATAATATGGGCCAGTTCTATCTTGTAACAAATTATTCTGCCATTTTAATATCGTGTAGTGTAGGAATTTCTAGAAAATTAACATTTTAAAGCTTTAAAATAGAAAATAGGGCAAATTCTTACAGCATCAACAGATTTTAGAACTAAATTTCAAATAATTTTACATTTTAAAGCCATGAACATGTATAAAGAAAAAAGAAAGAAAGAAAGCATACTGAGTAAAAAAATCAAGATAGAACAGCTTTGAGAATGGAATGATATGCATGAGTCAGAGATTTTATGCACTACCTAAGAAAAAGAAATGGAATATGGACTATAACTCAGTACAGAGACTGTAAGTGAGAAAATATATGTGTTTGTGGTGCACAAGGGTAATAAATTGTGCTGTAACTTAGCAATCACACATACGAACATATGACCTCAGATTTCTATGACATGCCACTTGCAAGTTTCCCTTCTCTGGATATAGAAAATTCTGCATGTTTCTGTCCTATGAGAGTGATATAGCATCTCTGCGTTACAAGAGACATATAAATTACCACATCCACTGTTCCTGAATTCTCAAATGGAGAAAAGTTCAGGGGGAGGCCCCAAGGCCTTACACTAATACTGATGCTATGGTGTGCTTACAAATATGGGCCTATCATGGCTGCCCTCCAAAGACCCAACAAGCAACAGTCAGATGCAGATATTTACACCCAGCCAATGGACAGAACCTAGTGACACTTGTGGGTGAATTAGGGAAAGGCTGGAAGAAACTTAGGAGGAGAGCAACCCTAGAAGAAGACTAGCAGTCTCAACTAACCTGGATCTCCAGGATCTCTCAGAAACTGAGCCACCAACAAAGCTGGATACACCAGCTGATATGAGGCCCTCAACATATATACAGCAGAGGACTGCTGGGTATGGACTCAGTCAAAGAAGATGCACCTAAAACTTGGAAGACTTGGGTCCCCAGAGAGTGGGTAGATCTGGTAGGGGGTCATCCTCTTGGAGATGGAGAGAGGATTTGTGAGATGTGGAAAAGCTGGAGGGTAGACCAGGAGGGGGATGAAATATGGACTGTAAAAAAAATGATTAAAGAATAAATTTTTTAAAAAGGAGAAAAGTTTGTGTTGTTTATTGTTGTTTATGAAGTGTTGAGCATCAGACTCAATCAGACATTATTCAAGTGCTCTTCCAATTAGATACACTCTCGGACTGAGAATGGTACTTGTTGAGCTGCTGTTAATAAAAAGAAAATAAATAATAAGATGACAAGATTGCTTTCTGGGTAATGTCACTTACTGCCAAAAATCACAACCTAGTTCAGTTGCTGGAATCAATATTGTGAGAGGAGAGTATCCAGTCCTGAAAGATGTCCCCTGAAATTTACATGGGCACTCCTGCTCCTTCATACTTTCTGGTGTACACATTCACATATACACAGAAAAACACATAAATATAATGAAGAATGCTATACATAAAGGAAATATCTATAGGGATATATTTTTTAGAAAAAATTGTTTTTAGTCAACACACTTAAAAATTAAGTGAAATTACAGAGAATAGAAACATTTTCCCTATTCTTTTCTAAAATGAAATATATTTCTAAACATAGAAATTAGGATTTCAGACCTTAGACTGACAAAACTTTTTCAGAAACCACCCTTGCCCTGTAATGATTTGTGTAACCGCCATGAAAAAAGGAGAGACATTCTAATTACTAAGATTATGTGGCAAGCAAGGCTTAACAAGCTCACAATAGTGAATTTATAGAGGTATCCTCTGGGGACTTGCTTATTTGGATCATGATCGCTGCAGCAATGTCATGGGAGTGTAAATAGACATGCCCTAGCACTGCAATATAAAATAGGATACTGTACTGGCTGGTTTGTGTGTCAAGTCGACACAAACTGGAATCATCACAGAGAAAGGAGTCTCCCTTGAAAAAATGTATCCATGAGATCCAGCTATAAGGCATTTTCTCAATTAATGATCAAGGGTGGGAGGGCCCAATGTGGGTGGTGTCATCCCTGACCTGTAGTCCTGGGTTCTGTAAGAAAGCAAGCTGAGCAAACCAGAGGAAGCAATCCAGTAAGCAGCATTCCTCCATGGCTTCTGTATCAGCTCCTACCTCCAAGTTCCCTCCCTGTGTGAGTTCCAGTTCTGAATTCCTTAGTGATGAACAACAATGTGGAAGTATAAGCTGAATTAACCTTTCCTCCCTAACTTGCTTCTTGGTCGTGATAGTTTGTGCAGGAATACAAACCCTGACTAGTACAGATCTCAAGGAAGATGCTATCAACTCGGAGAAGGCTTGTAGCAGCAGAAGAAAATAGATTTAATCCTGGCGTAGTTTTTGTTGTTGCTCCTAGGGATATACTTGAGTTTCCTGCTGTGTGGCTAACAGGGTTGACCACATAGCTTACTGGGAAAGGAATCAAATTAAATTCACCAATGGGCTTTGAGGAAGAATTGTGTGTTCACTCAATGTGGAAGGTCGGACATAATTATGGTCCCACTGGGTCTTTTTTTCTGGCACCAAATCATATTTTTAAATATAAATGCTGCTTCTGTAGCACAAACCAAAGAGTCAAAGAAGACAGTTTCTATAGACAGCCCATAAAGTATAAACAAAAGCCAAAAGCAGTGTTTTAAGAGTTTGAGATTTGCCTGGCAGTGGTGGCGCACGCCTTTAATCCCAGACTTGGGAGGCAGAGGCAGGCGGATTTCTGAGTTCGAGGCTAGCCTGGTCTACAGAGTGAGTTCCAGGACAGCCAGGGCTACATAGAGAAACCCTGTCTCGAAAAAGCAAAAAAAAAAAAAAATAAATAAATAAATAAAAAAAAATAAAAAAAAATAAAAGAGTTTGAGATTTGGAGATTGTTATTATTAGATACCGCAGTCTTTCTTGAGGTTAAATGAACTAATAACAAAAGAAAACTCAAGAAGTGCCGAATAATACTACCTTATACACCTTACGTTAAATATGTATTATAGCAGATTACTTGTTCATAAGAATGAATCAATCGGTTTTCACAAATAAGTTAAGTAGAATGATGATAGTGGGCATTTTGTAACCAAAGAGCCTGAACATAATACAGGAATACATTGTTATTTATCCATGGTTACCATCTCACCTGCCCTTTGGGCTTCAACAAAGTTAAAAAGTAACCTCTTCAGAAACACACACTTTTGTCAAGTATTGGCTAGTAGAATCATTTTAAAACATTCCTGTGAGTAAAAACAAAAAAACTTAGCCAAATGTTTACAAATTTTATGTTTTAAATCATCAAGCATAAGGGGTTCTTAGAGAACATTATAATCAGTAAATGATGAATGAAACTTTATGTACACGCATTATTGAAATGAGAAAAACAACATGAATATTCAGCAATCGAGGATGTGGCAAATAAATTCTGGGATATATTTAAAGTAAGCAGACAGCACATACAAATTCATAAAGAAATATTTTATGAATATATTTTTTAGAAATTTTATGAATATATTTCATAGAAAATATAGTATATGGCAAGATTTAGTTATTGTTGCAGAACAAATATGATTAAAAGTACAACCAATACATATGTTTCTATTATTCTCATCTGTATTTTGATTGTTTCTTAATTATGTTTTGTCTTTGTGAGGCTGGTGATCAATCCCAGAGCCTTATACATAGTAAGCAAGTCCTCTACCACGTATGTTTATAATAGCAATTTAAATGTTTTTATTTAGTTCTATACATTTGTTATTTTAATGGAAAAACAATCCTCTGTGGTGTGTGAGGAAATAAAAATCATATTAGTAATATACCATCTTTCTTATGAAATTTTATTTCAATGAACTTTTGGAAAGAAGTACATAGAACAGCTAGTATTGACTTCTGGAATTTTGATACAAAAGAGCCACTGAAAACTGAATAATACAGCAGATACTTTACAAAGAGCATACATTATTTTGTAATCAATTAAGCTTAACTAATATTATGTTAAATAATAAAACCATAGATAAATACAAAAACATACATATTTATAAGACTCAATTTTATCTGATGAAAGAGCCAATAGATCTTACTGGCTTCAGTATTGTTTCCTGATTTCTTCAACAAATAGAAGGGAAACACAGTTACCCTAGTACTCGAAACTATTAAAATCAATTTAAAGATTAAAATACAGACCATCCTATATAGGCAGCATATTGTGATTCTTTGCTCCAGAAGTTTGTTCAACAATAAATCCTTTTATTTCTAAAACGATATTGTACCTCCCACAGCAACATTCATCAGGCTTTTGTCATGATTATACTTCTAAAACAAAAATTGCACTTTAGGAAAGAGACCACGAACTCTATTTCAAGAATCCTGGTAACAGAATGTGAGAAAAAGAGAGAAAGGTCATTCACACACAAGATGACTTGAGAATAGGGGTTCTGGCTTCCGCTGTGGAGTGCTTTTATATTAGACAATTTTAACCCCTCAGTTACAAACACCTCTTTACAAAATGAACTAACCTAGCAGAGCAAAACTTATTCAGGAATATAAGTAAATAACTGATGTAGAGAAATGTTTATCCTAAAATGTAACTCTACATTACTGTATCATGACAACTTTGAAAGCAGGTAAATTGCACATAAATTTTGAGAGGGCAAAATAGTTACATCATATAACTCTTTTTCTCATGGCTAGAGTGTATAAAGATGGTATTTGCATTCCAATAAAATTGTTCTTCGAATGCAGAAGGATCTACAGCTATTTACAGTTCTGTAATTTCACAATATATCTCAATAACATTATTATGTGACAAAAGGGAGATTAACAAGAATAAGAATAAATGAGTAATAATACACACTCCATGAAGAATTTTATATCATAAATGTAGCAATGACTTAAAGGAAAATCCAAGCAAGTTAAGGTCTTAATAAAACTATGACTTTTGTGACACTGAATGTTCTCCATATTAGTGACTAAAAAAAAAAAATACACACTTAACATACCACTTAATTCTTCATAACAGAAACATGGTTGTAGGCATGAGTCACCAGTGTTTAGTTTTGAGCTGCCTATAACATGTGACTCTGTCATTCATCATGAAAACTAAACAAAGCAAGGGAGGTTTTCACTTTATTTTATTGTATCTTGATTGTCCTATTTGCCTGTCATCTCTTAGAAGCCTTCTCTTTTTAGTCTAGGAAAAAGAGGAAAGTGAAGCTGGGGGAGGAGGAACAAGGTAGCGGGAAGAAATGGTGGAATAGAATACTGTTTTGTTCTATTATATGAAAAAAAGATCTACTTTCAACTAAAATTTATTTTATACATCCACATAAGATAATTGAAAATATAACCAAGTATTCAAATATAAGAATTTTGTATTTTAAAAATATTTATACAGTTTGTTATTAGTAGAAATATAGTTATAAACATTAATAATAATGAAAAATATATTATATAATTTTAGTGCTTAAGACAGTTCCTAAACAACTCAATGGATTGTATAATGTAAAAAGACAAACAACATACAAGTATTTCTTCTTATTTGGTGATGTAGAATACATATTCAGTGAGCAAATGAGAACGAGTCTGGAGTGTAATTATAGCTGAGTTACGGATGGGTGTTTTACTTTGTATATTTTTCTTTCAGAAAGCTGGCTACTGCTTAATGTCTATTTTTATAACATTTATATTATGAAAAATTGAGATGAATATGCAAAGCAATTTTCAAGTTCGTTTTCCCAGGGCTACAAACCGTAGAACAAATTCCAGTAGAGGCTTAGAGCAGAGCCTTACCTCTGGAATTTTCATCACCACGACGAAGCTTGTGCTTTCTGTAAGGACTGAGCTCTCATTGAGTGCATCATATCACATCCTGTTTCACCTCTTCTAAACTGCCCTTTTGTTACACCTACTTACATACTATTTTACCTGTTTTCTCTGCTCAATTCAAATAATTCTGGCTCACAGAGCTGACAAGTGATTTGGTTGAGTTGTTTCACTTAGACATCTCCTGTTAGGGTTGAGTAGTCTTTTCTCTAAGCCCTCACCAAAGAAGCTGCAAGAGAGATGACACCTGCTCAAAGATATCTGATCTTTGGTTAGCTATATCTTCAAAACCAAACCCAGTATTTTGCTAGGGATTTTCCAAAGCAAAATGAATTATTAAACTACTAAAAGATTGTGGAACCATGTGTTTTATAACTTGTTATGGAAAGCAAGAGTGCATGAAAATGTATAAATAATCTAAGTTTCCTATATTTTATATGGGACAACAAAAACTGAAATCAGGCTCCATGTAACCATCTGGCATTCCAGAACCCTCACATATAGCTGTATTTCTTTCAGCTTTAAATGGGGTCCTGGGAATTGTCTATGATCTAGCTTGGCAAATGTATATGTGTTAACTGCAGTGCCAAATTATACCATTTACTTATTTGTTTGCTTATTTATTTATTCAAGATATTTTATCAAAAATGTAAGATTAAAACAAAAGAACTATCTCTTGAAAAAATTTATTTAAGAAATTAAAGAATCTAAAACCCTTAGCTTTTTATTTTTAGTTCCTATTTCTTAAGATCTACCTCAAATTATGTACAAAATCTGAATCTAAAAGTTCACTTCCAGAAAATTTACTTAATCACAGGATGTGGTAGAAGTATTTTTCTGTTTGGCACTCTAATGAAATAGGTAAAAGATGTGTTCAGAGACTCAACCATAAAAATATTCTAAATGTTGAAGAGAAGTGACAAGTATAGCCAACCTCTCTGTCTAATGCATCTTAGGAAAAAAGAAAAAAAAAAAA
>JANHMN010001475.1:0-11067 GCA_030674055.1 Rhabdomys pumilio
CAGAAAGGTCCTCAAACCTACCCCACTTTTACTTTGATGCTTCTAAAATGCAAACTCCAACCTGGAATTTTCATCTTACCTCTGGATTTCATATTGACAGGTCCAACAAATATGCTTTTTAAATATTACTTTTTGAAACCCAGGCCTAAGGGTATATGGTTCCAGCATGCTGGAGATGGAGGTAGAAGAGCCCATGAATCTAGGCATAGAAAACAGCCAGCATAACATAGTATAAGCCCACAGAAAGGCTGATTCTTCTACTTATATTTTACCTACTCTTTTGTTTTCCTATAATGATAATATCATGTAAATGACTTTGCTGTTTTCTGTCCCCCTTTCAACCTGTACTTCAGAAGGGAAGAACCTAGAATGGGAACAAAACAACTAAATTCTGTGTGCTTCGCCTATGGGGGCATCAAACAAGACAACATACAAGCTCCAATACCACTCTGCAACACTAAATTCAACTCCACTACTTTTGCACCTTTTATTCACTTCACACATTGATTTTAATGCTGGCTTATTGTGTGGTTTGCCCTACTAGAACAAAATACCATAGACTAGGCAGCTTATAAACAATTTAATTTCGTATAGTTATGGAGCTTGTGAAATCCAAGATCATTGTGCCTATAGGTTTGGTGTCTCTTGACTTTGTCTCTATGTTTCTGGTCATCTTTTTTCTGTGTTATTACAAGATAAGAAAGGTGGGAATTTTCTCGGGTATCACTTTCATAAGTATTAATTTCTTCTATGAGACCAATTCCCTAAGGTTCTATAGCAACTAATCACTTCCCCAAAGTCCCAATATCCCAAACCTCTTCAACTAGAAATGCATAAACATTCAACCAACCACACTTAATTTAGTCCTTGTTCTTTCTTATGTTCTGTATCTTAGGATATTCTCCAGTCTCTACAGTATGTCATAGTTAACTTCTCACTCCAACCACCACAAGGAGCCTTGCTGATATTTCTTTTTAAGAAATTGCAAAGTCTTTGAGTTGAGAGATGACAACTTTAGTGTGTTCACCGATGTAATATACATCTAAAGCTTCCGGTATGAGTACAGCTATCAGATGTATTTAATGAAAAGTACATATTTATTTGCAAAACTCATCCTATTTTATGTCTTAGAAAAAAATGCCTGCATGTATGATGAAATTATGGTTCGTTTTAAGAACTCCTTGAGTTCCAAGCCCCTGATAAAAAGAGATGAAGCGTGGTACAAATGCCTAGTGTATGCTTTGAACAGACATGCAGAAAAGCAACTATACAAGAAAACTATAAAAATGTGCCTATTGAGAAAATGTTTTATAGATGGGGTCCATATAACCCAGAGTAGTCTTGAAGAATTTACTGTACAATTAAGATTGTTCTTAAACTACTGACCCTCCTACATCTACCTCCCAAATTCTGGGATTAGAGTGAAGAACCGCCACACCCAGCTTTCTTTCATTCAAATAAAAGGATACCAGTGCTGGCAAGTGTAGGTATATAGTGGTTCTCATTTGTGCTCCAATGTAAATTGCTGAAATGTCTTCCTAAAATCAATTCAACAATAACAAAGTCCTTGAAAACCAACTGATATCAATGTTAAACACAGGTTTTCTATTAGTTTCAAAGAGTTCATTGGATATATCACAAACTACACCTTCACTTTCTCTTGATTAGCCACATTTTTTCCCTGTACCTTGCCTTCTGGAGGTGGCATGTTAAAAATAAAACACACACAAACAAAAACACAAGAAAGTGGCAGTTTCAGAGGACGCTACAATGGCAGAGTACAAAGTCCTGGTTTCCCACAATAGCACAATAAATAGATAACAGAAATCTCATTTCTTGGAAAGTCTTAGGGAAAGAATAAAACTGTTTTCATTTGCAGCTCTTTGGTCATATGTTTTGCCTGTGGGTATTCTAATACTGTCAGATTTATCTTTTACAACTCAACACAATGACCATCACTCAAGGATCGTGATTACTAACGATCGCTGCAGACTCTGAGTTATTTTCTTAGTATTGCACAGCTATTTCCAGTTATGCTTCATACCTGAGTCTCCTCATTCAATTAAACTTTACCAGTATGTTTTGAGCACTTATTATATACCAGCTACTTATATCCCAGACAGTAAAGACATAAAAAGCACCATGCATGTCCAGGCAGGGCTCATGATTCAGCAAAAAGAGAAATTCATCTAGACAAACAATGATACAGAGATGGAAGATATCACCTCTGCCACCAAATACCACAGAATGATGGGGGAGGAAGCAAAGTGAACTTGAATGCCTAGACAATATCAAAATGCTTGGAAAGAATAGAAGGATCTCTGGCAAAGCAACAGCTAAATGTTGACTAAATGCTCCAATGATACTTGATGTAAAGGCTTTATTCCAGGGTGGTGTTTTTGAAAGGTGGTAGGATTTTTAAGAGGTGGAGTCTAGTCCTCAGATTATTGGGTCATGACCTCCCTCAAACAGGACATCGGGATGTTTTTGGCTTTATCATTTCACTTCGTGGCTTTTGAGCAGGTATACTTTGTCAGATGTCCCCAAACTACCTTACCACTAGAGTAAAAGCAATGTGAGCAGATGACCATGGATTTAAACCAGTGAAATCATGAACCAAACTAAACCATTGCCATTTGTAAGCTGATTATTTCAAATCCTTGTACAATCATGAAAAAGGTAAGTGGAACAGAGAAGCAGATAACACAGTACACAGATAAATCTGGAAATAGTCACAGAGTATAGAAAATCCAGCAAGAAGCTTCAATAGCTTGCATGAATAGAGCCAAAGGGAGGTGTTTGGGTGTGAGGCTAGGATCAGGAGCTAGTGCTTAAGTTAGTGAACAGTGCATCTTTTTATTTTATAAATGCCACTGGGAAGATGAAGCCAATCAACAGTGTTCAACAGAGGCCATTTAGGTAGGTAAGCACTCTGGAGACAGAGCTGGAGGAGACAACACAAGAAAAGAGGGCATGGTCAACAGAAGACTGAAAAATCTGGGAAGAAAGTTTCTGGATTGAGAGAAGTTAGCATGGGAGACAGAAGAGTCTGCATCTCCACAAAATCTCAGGATTCCAATGGAGACTCTTGTTGTTCAGGGTACTTAGTGGAAACTCTTTTGGGGGCACACAAGCATTCACTCCCTCCCTTAACATTTATCTTCATGGATAGAACAGTAGCAAGATTGCGTTCAACCCAGATATAATTACATTCAGAATTAATAACCCAAAGGTGAGACTTTTGGATTTCTTAAGTAGTGAAGCCTCGTTGGCTTCCAACCAGTGACTTGACATCCTATTAATTCTTTTTCTTTTGAAAAGAAATAGAATTATTTTGGCTTATGACTTGTCAAATTCCTTCCATACAATTACCATGTATGACATGATATTTTAAAATATGCGTACAATGTGGGATAGTTAAATCGACCTAGCTGATACATGTACTACCTTGAAAAGTTATATTTTAGTGAGTACTACATTTTTTGTTATTTGGCTTTGTTTTGTTTTGTATTTGAGGCAGGTCTCTCTTGTCTCAAACTCTGTCTGTAAACCAGGCTGGTCTCAGACTCAGAGATTTGCCTGCCTCTGCCTCCAAAGTGCTGGGATTAAAGATGTGTGTCACCACTGCTCATCTGAGAGGATTCTTAAAATCTATTCTGTTAGCATAGAGTGTATTATTTATTACCAAAAGTAACCATGCTCTGCACTAGCCCCACTGAAGTAATTCCTCATATGGTATTGAAAGTTGATATCTTGATCAACACCCCTCAACTGATCACCACTGGCAACCACTGGCTTGCTTACTAAGAGTTTGACTATTTCATATTTCACGTGTGAATAATATCACATGGCATTTTGTTTTGTTACTCTATGTATTTCACTTAATATCCCACTCCACTTCTGTCTGTGCTGTCACAGATTACAGGATATTTTTCTTTCCTTGGGCTGAGTAATAGTTGACAGCTACACTTATCATGTATTCTTTAACCAAGAACTCATCAGTGGCTCCTTGGTTTGTTGTTATTTTTTAATTACTGTGTATCGGTCTGCAGTGCACATGGAAATGTAGGTGGTATTTGATATGCCAGTCAGTGCCTTTGCAGTAACATTCAGTCCCATAGTAGGACTGCTAGAACACAGTGTAGATCTGTTTTTACTTGATTAAAAATCCTGCAACTGCTTCTATGTTATCTGCCAGAGTTAGACTTACCATATGTTTCTAGAGAAATGTATATAGTGAGGTGATTGGAATTTGTGTGGAGCACAGCATCACGCAATGAGAATCTGACTGTGCTTCTGTCCTTGCCACATGTATCTCCTCTAGCATGCTCTCTAAACTGTGCAATCCTCACTCTCCCCAGCTACAATGTACACATACAAATTGATGTGGAAAGCCCACATGTACAGCACTTCTAAAGCCCTTAGTTCAGCATGGAATACGTAAAAAAGCAATAAGGATTCACTGACAAAACTGACCAACAGTTATTCAGCATCATATATTCAACTGATGTTTATTCTTCCTGATTGCTCTAACAGTTGTAGCGGATGGATCCTCTAAGCAACTGGATCCATATGATCTGGTACTGTCTTCCCTTACAAGAAAGGAGGAAGGTGCAGAGAGACTAAATACAAGTCCTGTTTCACAGCAAAGACAAACTAACCCTAAGAATATTCTTGATGTCTTCAGACTTGATTTCAAGTGCTTCACAATGTACCACTCAGTCTTGACTCCTTCTAGTCTATAAGTATTTCTGTGTTTCTTTGATCACCTAGTCCCTGTGGTAATCGTAGTGACCCATGTCCAGCTCCTGACTTCATTCCTTCATTTCTTGTTAGCATAGTGAATACAGCTCCTTAAGTTTCTACAATAGAAGTTAACTATAAAGCCTGACACAAAGTAAGTGCTCACTGGATGACCCATCAACAGTAGTGCTGATGAATAGATCATTCTAATGCAATATAGTTCAGGACTATTATTCCAAGAATTATGGATATTGGGCAAACAGACCGTATTCTTCAGGACACAAGTGTTGTACAAGGCATGCACTTTGAAATCACACATGCCAGTTTTAAATCCCAGCTCTGTATGGTTCAGGCAGCTCTCTTAATCTTTCTAAACGTCTGTGTCTTTATTTGAAAAACACAGTCAACAATACTGGCCTTGAGGTGTTATTTTGAGTATTGAAAGTGCATGGCTTAGAAACTGGCACACAGGAGGTACCCAATCAATGGTGGTGATTATGTGAGGTTACCGGGAGAGGGAGAGCATCCATCTCAACTGTGCAAGTATGGTAGGCATGTGGCTAGGGCATCTCCCCAGCCAGAATTATGGCTGGAAGAGCCTGCTGGTTCCAGCCACTCTGAACACAGAGTTCTTTCTCAGGCTGGAGATCTTTGCTGGCCTTTCTTTCTCCATGGAACTTGGGAGGAAGAACAGGTCCTGGCCCTGCAAACTGCTATGTTTCTGTGGCTGAGTCATGTTGACCAGCTCCCAGAACAACGTGTGCCTGTGTTGTTAAAGCACAGAGGTCCTCAGGCGCCATGAAAGCCAGGCCTGCCTTTTTATCCTGCCTGCCTACAAAGGCCAGGATCCCACACGTGGGACAGAATGTAAACACACTCCCCAAACCTCTATTTGCTCTCAAATTGGCTAATGTTTCCTGTCCACCCCTCAAACAGACTCCCACCTTCTATTCAGCTTCAAAGACTAGAAATGCAAATGAGAGAAACCTTCAGGGGTGACTGAATCAGAAGAGAGGTTTTGAGCTATATCCTGGGATTTTCAAGATTATGTCTGACATTTTTAGCAAAGCATAAATAATATATTTGTGTTTTGAAAAAGCAGGGAAATGTTAACATAGTATTAGCATTCCTATGAAATAGAAGGACAGGAACCTAAAAACCAAATAAATAAACAATGGAAGTAGCCTTGTCATCTCAACAGGAAAGTGAATAAGGAAAATCATGACACAGGCATATGCTGAAATATTCACAACTCGCAAGCCTGTTAGTTTTAATGACATCAGAAAGCTATTTAAAAGCTGGGAGTAGTGGTGCATACCTTTGATCTCAGCACTCAGGAGGTAGAAGCGGATTGATCTCTGTGAGTTCCAGGGCAGCCAGAACTGCGTAGTAAGACCCTGTCGTGAAAAATAAATAAAAATAAACACATGAATTAACAATAAAAATAACAAACTTTAGTTATAATATGTAAAAAAAATTATGAAATTGAATACAGTGCAATTTTAGTTATTAAATACATATGAAGTATACTGCAGTAATGGAGAGGTTCTCTAGAGATTTTCATGTTTATACCTGTATACAAACATGCTTATACAATAAATGACAAAGCTTGCTCATGTTAGAGCATGTTTCAAAATATAATAGTGTCACATTTGGGCATGTTTTAAATCTGTAAAACATGTAAACTCCATAAGAACCTAGATAATAGGGAATTTTCCTTCCTAAATCTCGTAGGCATCATACAGTCAATCAGTGAATTGAGAGAGTTGCGTTAGTTGCAAAATTGGAGAACAGCGTCATATAAAAATTATTATAAAACTATTCCAGATTCTTAGTTATCACACTAGCTCTGCCCCTAAACACTGTTCAACGTGACTAGCTTATCATTGCTCTCTGTTCTTCAGTCCCAGCATTTGTAAGGAGTTAATCATTCCTCCACCCATCTGTTTACTTATTCAAACACTTTCTCAGGGATCAGAGAAAGAACAGTGTGTGAAACCGTCATGGGTCATGCCTTCTGGGGACTTGCCCTCTTTTAGAATACCAATCAAATATATGGGCTAGTGTCACCAACATGAGGAACAATGGACAAGGTCGGGAGGCAGCATTGGCTTCAAGCTTCTTTCTTAGAGATGGCATCAGTAGGTAGGTCATTCGGTAAGAAAGTCCTGTCAGTAGTCAGTCCTGGACAGTGTCCCAGCACAGGGAAACCAGGAAGCACCAAAGTGCTGTAGCACAGGGGGTCGGGGGGAGACATGGTGGCGCCAGGGGTGATGAAGCAAAAACTTAGTGTTTTTTCCCTACACTTTAACCAAAGTCTACCTCATAGCCAGTCAGCAGGCTCAAAATGCTTTCCGAGCACTTGAGAGCTAAAGTCCAAGGCCTCTGCCCAGGGAGTGAATTGATGGAATTTAAGGGCGGCATCACCTTGGAGCTTTGAAGGTCCGCTGAACAACTATTAGCTGATCCACTTGACAAACAGTGACGCAGTCACTAGGCATGTTTGTGCCGAGCAGGTGACGATTTTCTCTCCGCTGACTCCAGTCAAGGACTTTCTGCTTCCAGATTTCAGGTTCCAGGTGACGTTAGGCACAAGGGGTCAGGTGGGGAGTGGACCAGGTCATGCTCCAGGAAGGCAGCATGGATCTGTACTCAGCTGACATTTCTAAGAGCCTGTTTTGCTTCAGTGTGTCAGGAACACATGTATTTGAAGCCTGAGGAAAGTATGCTGATTCATTGATTTCCAAACCCATGGGAAAATAACCCATTGTTTATTTTCTAATATATTTTCCTAACCCCTACAAGGATAGTTATAGTTCAGGGAGATAAACTGGGATGAAGGTAAGGCAAAGAGAAGCAATTACTGTCATCCATAATTATAAGCCATATCGTTTATTGTGTGCTAATAGCTGCATTTCCAAGGAGCTGTTATTAATTAGTGAAATAACAAGGCAATTTGCATTCATCTTATTTCAGAGAAGAATTAAAACTACCCCCTCTAACCAAACATAGGTAATTCAAGTTTCATCGTTTTTCTTTTAATAGATGGGGAAACTGAGGCACAGAAACGCTGGGTTCTATAAAAGCATCTTTACTTAAAGCTTCCTAGAAGGTAAATTATCATCATGGGTAGCAGTGTATTTAGACAAAGTGTGAAGGTGCTGACCCAGAAACCATGATAACACGGAGACAGGGAGATTAGTTAGCCCAATCTGCCAACATCCACAGCAGTCATCATTCTGGACCTTTGATCTAATCTATCTGAGTTGTTTTCTTATCCACAGCCTAGGAACCATCAATCCTTGACCAATGTGATTGTTTTATAGGACAACTGGGGAGCATATGTATCTTCACAGCAGATATAGATTGGGAGATAAATGAAGTCTGCCCAGAGTTTAGGAGAAGTAGCATTTCAGAGGGGGTAGAAAGGCCCTACATTAATCTACCTTATGGTTAGATGGGTAGATGGTTCTAAGAACAAATCTGGGGCCACAGAAGCAGAAGGAAATTGAAATTATCTTAGAGAAAATGTCATAAGTCCAGTTGAAATTCTAGTGTGAAGCATGAGCAAAGAGTCCAGCAGGATCACTGTCCCTTGAGAGTATCTATGCAGAAGGAGCTAGAGCAACGAGAAGTACATATGGGTTCAAACATTCTACGACTTGATTCTAGAACTAATGTGATTCATGAAAACATTCAAAGACGTGCTTTTCCTAGTGAACATCTTAAGAGTCAGAAGCCTTCATCGCAATAAGAAAGCAACCAGCAGCATCTATTAAAATTATACTTGCCAGTATATATACTTGCTAATTTACTAACTTGAGTTAAAACATGAGTGTAAGACAGACACAAACAGCCCTGGTGACCGAGAGTTTTGTTACATATTCCCTTTGTTGTTTGGTGGTGGTGTTTGGTGTTTTTTGAAAAACAAAAGTCAGAGACATGATCTTCTCAACCACTCCTTGTGTCTCAAGTACGAGGACATTCACAGAAGTTGTACCCAGTTGGTGTTTAGCCAGAACTCTGGAACCCATCTTCCTTCACAAACACAGTGTTCACACCTCATGCCACTTAACTCTTCCATAGATGTACCTCTCCATGTCTGAGCTAGCTCCCCAGATGGTGGGGTGACTATAGTGACTGTGTTTGAATTTGAAATTTGGGCTACTCGATATTTTCATCCTAGAGAGGAGGTATTGAAAAGCTGCCTGGCTAAGCAAGCACATGTTTGCACTGAGAGATCTGGCTGACATCTCAGAGAAACGCCTTTGACTTCAAAATCAGTCTCCTAGTTCTCTAGGTTGTTGCTAATGGGGGACTAGCTTAATGCTTTGTTGAAGCATTAAGTTGTAAAAAGAGATTACACATAAAAGACACTGATAAATAGGAAAGTAGCACAGAAAGTCTGTTCTTTCTCCATCTACTCCCCTTCTTTCCTCTTGATGTTGTTACTCGTAGTTTGATCCTGTGGGTCACTGGGGGAGACGAGAAAATAGCTTTTTTAGTTCATCTAGAATCTCATCACACATATTCAGCTTGATTCCCCTTTCTGAATTCTCCTAGAATGAAGGCAGGAAGAATGGCTTTATATGGCATCATCTTTCATAAAGCGGCATTCTTCCTTTTTATCAAACTGAACAGATACAATGCAAGGTGATGAGAGGCTCTATGTCTATCCCTATTACCAATCAGTAGAAATGATGTGAGGGTCCCATGCTTTCCCGCATACTTCTTGCCAAGGATTGTACTCTTCTGTTCTATTGACTAGAATTACCTGTGATAAAGAGGGAGTGCTGGTTAAATATTATCTAACTAGTAATACCCTTATTTGTGTAGGACATCTTTTATTCCAAGCTTCACTTCCTTGGCAAATATCTCATCATTTAGAAACCACATCCTAGCGCCATCTACCCCACATTGCTTCTACAGACTCAGTTTCTACAAAGGAGATAATGCTCTTTGGCTGTCTTTCACAGGCCTTGATTCAACCTTTGTAACACATGTAGTTTCATCCTTGAAGTGACTGGCTTCTCTGTTGACTGGGACAATGAGGTCTGCGGTATTGGTCTGGGAACAGGAGAACCACACTTTGATAGCACTCATCATGGCCATTATGTGGGCAATCCTTTTGAGCCCTGACCCATGCCTTGCACTTAAACTACTTTAGTCACAATGAAAACACTGGTTAGGATGATTTTCATATTAAATAATGAATGCACCAACTAATAATGTTATAAATAAAAGACAATCTTCTCATCTCACCAAAGATGCTTCAGCTGGCTTGATACTTCCAAGTACTGGCACCATGCCTTTGGCATTCTGCCATCTTCAAGCTGTTGCCTGTTGCCTTCGATTTTTCTCTTAATGGCAAAAAAAAAAAAAAGGCAGATAGAAGTAAGTATCACATTCTTACATATTAATATGCAAACTCTGCAGAAAGAAATGGGTGTTCCTCTTCAGGTCGTCTTTTCATGATAAAGGAAGTTTCCCAGAAACTCCGGTGGGAGGCTCTTCATATCTCATTGACTCCACAGACAGTACTGAGTCATTGACAACCCAGAGGAAAAATGTTTCAAATTGGTCTGCCATCATCCAGCACCTCAGCCTCCTTCTGAGATGTGCTACACACACCACATGGCTTGTACTGAGGAAAAACAAACCTTGAAAACAAAACAAAACTGCAACAACAACAACAACAAAAAAAAAACCATCAATTATCCTGCCACAGTGAGGGGTCCATTGACAAGGAAGTTCTATTTTACCAAGGATTAAGCAGAGGTTTAACAGAGTCATTGACTGTATTAGGGTAGATTAACCATGGTATCAAAAGTCTTTTGAGACATTAGTGTCTAATTTTTAAACTTTATATTTTTTCACTCATGACCAATGACAGTTAGGGTGGAAGAGCCTGAAGTTATTCAGTAAAAGGGATCTACCATACGGATCCTTAGAGACCTACATCTAGAAATGGTAGAAGGAAGAAAGGTTATATTTCAGTTGGTAGAGTGCTTGCCTGGCAAGCATGAAGCCCTTCCTTTCATTAATCAAAATAAAACTTTTATCATATAATATATTTAATCAATTTCCTTTCCCTCATCTCTTACCCAATCCCCTCTCTCTCTTCACCCACCCAACTCCATTTCTTTCTTCTTTCACTCTTTAGGGAAAAAAAAGATAGAAAAGGTATGAAAAAACAGAATAAAACAAAACACTCAGAAAAAATTAAACAAAGGAAAAAAAAGTCCAAGAAATATACATACAATATACATGCAGATACACACACACACACACACACACACACACACACACACACACACAAAGCCT
>JANHMN010001476.1:0-11065 GCA_030674055.1 Rhabdomys pumilio
CAGAAAGGTCCTCAAACCTACCCCACTTTTACTTTGATGCTTCTAAAATGCAAACTCCAACCTGGAATTTTCATCTTACCTCTGGATTTCATATTGACAGGTCCAACAAATATGCTTTTTAAATATTACTTTTTGAAACCCAGGCCTAAGGGTATATGGTTCCAGCATGCTGGAGATGGAGGTAGAAGAGCCCATGAATCTAGGCATAGAAAACAGCCAGCATAACATAGTATAAGCCCACAGAAAGGCTGATTCTTCTACTTATATTTTACCTACTCTTTTGTTTTCCTATAATGATAATATCATGTAAATGACTTTGCTGTTTTCTGTCCCCCTTTCAACCTGTACTTCAGAAGGGAAGAACCTAGAATGGGAACAAAACAACTAAATTCTGTGTGCTTCGCCTATGGGGGCATCAAACAAGACAACATACAAGCTCCAATACCACTCTGCAACACTAAATTCAACTCCACTACTTTTGCACCTTTTATTCACTTCACACATTGATTTTAATGCTGGCTTATTGTGTGGTTTGCCCTACTAGAACAAAATACCATAGACTAGGCAGCTTATAAACAATTTAATTTCGTATAGTTATGGAGCTTGTGAAATCCAAGATCATTGTGCCTATAGGTTTGGTGTCTCTTGACTTTGTCTCTATGTTTCTGGTCATCTTTTTTCTGTGTTATTACAAGATAAGAAAGGTGGGAATTTTCTCGGGTATCACTTTCATAAGTATTAATTTCTTCTATGAGACCAATTCCCTAAGGTTCTATAGCAACTAATCACTTCCCCAAAGTCCCAATATCCCAAACCTCTTCAACTAGAAATGCATAAACATTCAACCAACCACACTTAATTTAGTCCTTGTTCTTTCTTATGTTCTGTATCTTAGGATATTCTCCAGTCTCTACAGTATGTCATAGTTAACTTCTCACTCCAACCACCACAAGGAGCCTTGCTGATATTTCTTTTTAAGAAATTGCAAAGTCTTTGAGTTGAGAGATGACAACTTTAGTGTGTTCACCGATGTAATATACATCTAAAGCTTCCGGTATGAGTACAGCTATCAGATGTATTTAATGAAAAGTACATATTTATTTGCAAAACTCATCCTATTTTATGTCTTAGAAAAAAATGCCTGCATGTATGATGAAATTATGGTTCGTTTTAAGAACTCCTTGAGTTCCAAGCCCCTGATAAAAAGAGATGAAGCGTGGTACAAATGCCTAGTGTATGCTTTGAACAGACATGCAGAAAAGCAACTATACAAGAAAACTATAAAAATGTGCCTATTGAGAAAATGTTTTATAGATGGGGTCCATATAACCCAGAGTAGTCTTGAAGAATTTACTGTACAATTAAGATTGTTCTTAAACTACTGACCCTCCTACATCTACCTCCCAAATTCTGGGATTAGAGTGAAGAACCGCCACACCCAGCTTTCTTTCATTCAAATAAAAGGATACCAGTGCTGGCAAGTGTAGGTATATAGTGGTTCTCATTTGTGCTCCAATGTAAATTGCTGAAATGTCTTCCTAAAATCAATTCAACAATAACAAAGTCCTTGAAAACCAACTGATATCAATGTTAAACACAGGTTTTCTATTAGTTTCAAAGAGTTCATTGGATATATCACAAACTACACCTTCACTTTCTCTTGATTAGCCACATTTTTTCCCTGTACCTTGCCTTCTGGAGGTGGCATGTTAAAAATAAAACACACACAAACAAAAACACAAGAAAGTGGCAGTTTCAGAGGACGCTACAATGGCAGAGTACAAAGTCCTGGTTTCCCACAATAGCACAATAAATAGATAACAGAAATCTCATTTCTTGGAAAGTCTTAGGGAAAGAATAAAACTGTTTTCATTTGCAGCTCTTTGGTCATATGTTTTGCCTGTGGGTATTCTAATACTGTCAGATTTATCTTTTACAACTCAACACAATGACCATCACTCAAGGATCGTGATTACTAACGATCGCTGCAGACTCTGAGTTATTTTCTTAGTATTGCACAGCTATTTCCAGTTATGCTTCATACCTGAGTCTCCTCATTCAATTAAACTTTACCAGTATGTTTTGAGCACTTATTATATACCAGCTACTTATATCCCAGACAGTAAAGACATAAAAAGCACCATGCATGTCCAGGCAGGGCTCATGATTCAGCAAAAAGAGAAATTCATCTAGACAAACAATGATACAGAGATGGAAGATATCACCTCTGCCACCAAATACCACAGAATGATGGGGGAGGAAGCAAAGTGAACTTGAATGCCTAGACAATATCAAAATGCTTGGAAAGAATAGAAGGATCTCTGGCAAAGCAACAGCTAAATGTTGACTAAATGCTCCAATGATACTTGATGTAAAGGCTTTATTCCAGGGTGGTGTTTTTGAAAGGTGGTAGGATTTTTAAGAGGTGGAGTCTAGTCCTCAGATTATTGGGTCATGACCTCCCTCAAACAGGACATCGGGATGTTTTTGGCTTTATCATTTCACTTCGTGGCTTTTGAGCAGGTATACTTTGTCAGATGTCCCCAAACTACCTTACCACTAGAGTAAAAGCAATGTGAGCAGATGACCATGGATTTAAACCAGTGAAATCATGAACCAAACTAAACCATTGCCATTTGTAAGCTGATTATTTCAAATCCTTGTACAATCATGAAAAAGGTAAGTGGAACAGAGAAGCAGATAACACAGTACACAGATAAATCTGGAAATAGTCACAGAGTATAGAAAATCCAGCAAGAAGCTTCAATAGCTTGCATGAATAGAGCCAAAGGGAGGTGTTTGGGTGTGAGGCTAGGATCAGGAGCTAGTGCTTAAGTTAGTGAACAGTGCATCTTTTTATTTTATAAATGCCACTGGGAAGATGAAGCCAATCAACAGTGTTCAACAGAGGCCATTTAGGTAGGTAAGCACTCTGGAGACAGAGCTGGAGGAGACAACACAAGAAAAGAGGGCATGGTCAACAGAAGACTGAAAAATCTGGGAAGAAAGTTTCTGGATTGAGAGAAGTTAGCATGGGAGACAGAAGAGTCTGCATCTCCACAAAATCTCAGGATTCCAATGGAGACTCTTGTTGTTCAGGGTACTTAGTGGAAACTCTTTTGGGGGCACACAAGCATTCACTCCCTCCCTTAACATTTATCTTCATGGATAGAACAGTAGCAAGATTGCGTTCAACCCAGATATAATTACATTCAGAATTAATAACCCAAAGGTGAGACTTTTGGATTTCTTAAGTAGTGAAGCCTCGTTGGCTTCCAACCAGTGACTTGACATCCTATTAATTCTTTTTCTTTTGAAAAGAAATAGAATTATTTTGGCTTATGACTTGTCAAATTCCTTCCATACAATTACCATGTATGACATGATATTTTAAAATATGCGTACAATGTGGGATAGTTAAATCGACCTAGCTGATACATGTACTACCTTGAAAAGTTATATTTTAGTGAGTACTACATTTTTTGTTATTTGGCTTTGTTTTGTTTTGTATTTGAGGCAGGTCTCTCTTGTCTCAAACTCTGTCTGTAAACCAGGCTGGTCTCAGACTCAGAGATTTGCCTGCCTCTGCCTCCAAAGTGCTGGGATTAAAGATGTGTGTCACCACTGCTCATCTGAGAGGATTCTTAAAATCTATTCTGTTAGCATAGAGTGTATTATTTATTACCAAAAGTAACCATGCTCTGCACTAGCCCCACTGAAGTAATTCCTCATATGGTATTGAAAGTTGATATCTTGATCAACACCCCTCAACTGATCACCACTGGCAACCACTGGCTTGCTTACTAAGAGTTTGACTATTTCATATTTCACGTGTGAATAATATCACATGGCATTTTGTTTTGTTACTCTATGTATTTCACTTAATATCCCACTCCACTTCTGTCTGTGCTGTCACAGATTACAGGATATTTTTCTTTCCTTGGGCTGAGTAATAGTTGACAGCTACACTTATCATGTATTCTTTAACCAAGAACTCATCAGTGGCTCCTTGGTTTGTTGTTATTTTTTAATTACTGTGTATCGGTCTGCAGTGCACATGGAAATGTAGGTGGTATTTGATATGCCAGTCAGTGCCTTTGCAGTAACATTCAGTCCCATAGTAGGACTGCTAGAACACAGTGTAGATCTGTTTTTACTTGATTAAAAATCCTGCAACTGCTTCTATGTTATCTGCCAGAGTTAGACTTACCATATGTTTCTAGAGAAATGTATATAGTGAGGTGATTGGAATTTGTGTGGAGCACAGCATCACGCAATGAGAATCTGACTGTGCTTCTGTCCTTGCCACATGTATCTCCTCTAGCATGCTCTCTAAACTGTGCAATCCTCACTCTCCCCAGCTACAATGTACACATACAAATTGATGTGGAAAGCCCACATGTACAGCACTTCTAAAGCCCTTAGTTCAGCATGGAATACGTAAAAAAGCAATAAGGATTCACTGACAAAACTGACCAACAGTTATTCAGCATCATATATTCAACTGATGTTTATTCTTCCTGATTGCTCTAACAGTTGTAGCGGATGGATCCTCTAAGCAACTGGATCCATATGATCTGGTACTGTCTTCCCTTACAAGAAAGGAGGAAGGTGCAGAGAGACTAAATACAAGTCCTGTTTCACAGCAAAGACAAACTAACCCTAAGAATATTCTTGATGTCTTCAGACTTGATTTCAAGTGCTTCACAATGTACCACTCAGTCTTGACTCCTTCTAGTCTATAAGTATTTCTGTGTTTCTTTGATCACCTAGTCCCTGTGGTAATCGTAGTGACCCATGTCCAGCTCCTGACTTCATTCCTTCATTTCTTGTTAGCATAGTGAATACAGCTCCTTAAGTTTCTACAATAGAAGTTAACTATAAAGCCTGACACAAAGTAAGTGCTCACTGGATGACCCATCAACAGTAGTGCTGATGAATAGATCATTCTAATGCAATATAGTTCAGGACTATTATTCCAAGAATTATGGATATTGGGCAAACAGACCGTATTCTTCAGGACACAAGTGTTGTACAAGGCATGCACTTTGAAATCACACATGCCAGTTTTAAATCCCAGCTCTGTATGGTTCAGGCAGCTCTCTTAATCTTTCTAAACGTCTGTGTCTTTATTTGAAAAACACAGTCAACAATACTGGCCTTGAGGTGTTATTTTGAGTATTGAAAGTGCATGGCTTAGAAACTGGCACACAGGAGGTACCCAATCAATGGTGGTGATTATGTGAGGTTACCGGGAGAGGGAGAGCATCCATCTCAACTGTGCAAGTATGGTAGGCATGTGGCTAGGGCATCTCCCCAGCCAGAATTATGGCTGGAAGAGCCTGCTGGTTCCAGCCACTCTGAACACAGAGTTCTTTCTCAGGCTGGAGATCTTTGCTGGCCTTTCTTTCTCCATGGAACTTGGGAGGAAGAACAGGTCCTGGCCCTGCAAACTGCTATGTTTCTGTGGCTGAGTCATGTTGACCAGCTCCCAGAACAACGTGTGCCTGTGTTGTTAAAGCACAGAGGTCCTCAGGCGCCATGAAAGCCAGGCCTGCCTTTTTATCCTGCCTGCCTACAAAGGCCAGGATCCCACACGTGGGACAGAATGTAAACACACTCCCCAAACCTCTATTTGCTCTCAAATTGGCTAATGTTTCCTGTCCACCCCTCAAACAGACTCCCACCTTCTATTCAGCTTCAAAGACTAGAAATGCAAATGAGAGAAACCTTCAGGGGTGACTGAATCAGAAGAGAGGTTTTGAGCTATATCCTGGGATTTTCAAGATTATGTCTGACATTTTTAGCAAAGCATAAATAATATATTTGTGTTTTGAAAAAGCAGGGAAATGTTAACATAGTATTAGCATTCCTATGAAATAGAAGGACAGGAACCTAAAAACCAAATAAATAAACAATGGAAGTAGCCTTGTCATCTCAACAGGAAAGTGAATAAGGAAAATCATGACACAGGCATATGCTGAAATATTCACAACTCGCAAGCCTGTTAGTTTTAATGACATCAGAAAGCTATTTAAAAGCTGGGAGTAGTGGTGCATACCTTTGATCTCAGCACTCAGGAGGTAGAAGCGGATTGATCTCTGTGAGTTCCAGGGCAGCCAGAACTGCGTAGTAAGACCCTGTCGTGAAAAATAAATAAAAATAAACACATGAATTAACAATAAAAATAACAAACTTTAGTTATAATATGTAAAAAAAATTATGAAATTGAATACAGTGCAATTTTAGTTATTAAATACATATGAAGTATACTGCAGTAATGGAGAGGTTCTCTAGAGATTTTCATGTTTATACCTGTATACAAACATGCTTATACAATAAATGACAAAGCTTGCTCATGTTAGAGCATGTTTCAAAATATAATAGTGTCACATTTGGGCATGTTTTAAATCTGTAAAACATGTAAACTCCATAAGAACCTAGATAATAGGGAATTTTCCTTCCTAAATCTCGTAGGCATCATACAGTCAATCAGTGAATTGAGAGAGTTGCGTTAGTTGCAAAATTGGAGAACAGCGTCATATAAAAATTATTATAAAACTATTCCAGATTCTTAGTTATCACACTAGCTCTGCCCCTAAACACTGTTCAACGTGACTAGCTTATCATTGCTCTCTGTTCTTCAGTCCCAGCATTTGTAAGGAGTTAATCATTCCTCCACCCATCTGTTTACTTATTCAAACACTTTCTCAGGGATCAGAGAAAGAACAGTGTGTGAAACCGTCATGGGTCATGCCTTCTGGGGACTTGCCCTCTTTTAGAATACCAATCAAATATATGGGCTAGTGTCACCAACATGAGGAACAATGGACAAGGTCGGGAGGCAGCATTGGCTTCAAGCTTCTTTCTTAGAGATGGCATCAGTAGGTAGGTCATTCGGTAAGAAAGTCCTGTCAGTAGTCAGTCCTGGACAGTGTCCCAGCACAGGGAAACCAGGAAGCACCAAAGTGCTGTAGCACAGGGGGTCGGGGGGAGACATGGTGGCGCCAGGGGTGATGAAGCAAAAACTTAGTGTTTTTTCCCTACACTTTAACCAAAGTCTACCTCATAGCCAGTCAGCAGGCTCAAAATGCTTTCCGAGCACTTGAGAGCTAAAGTCCAAGGCCTCTGCCCAGGGAGTGAATTGATGGAATTTAAGGGCGGCATCACCTTGGAGCTTTGAAGGTCCGCTGAACAACTATTAGCTGATCCACTTGACAAACAGTGACGCAGTCACTAGGCATGTTTGTGCCGAGCAGGTGACGATTTTCTCTCCGCTGACTCCAGTCAAGGACTTTCTGCTTCCAGATTTCAGGTTCCAGGTGACGTTAGGCACAAGGGGTCAGGTGGGGAGTGGACCAGGTCATGCTCCAGGAAGGCAGCATGGATCTGTACTCAGCTGACATTTCTAAGAGCCTGTTTTGCTTCAGTGTGTCAGGAACACATGTATTTGAAGCCTGAGGAAAGTATGCTGATTCATTGATTTCCAAACCCATGGGAAAATAACCCATTGTTTATTTTCTAATATATTTTCCTAACCCCTACAAGGATAGTTATAGTTCAGGGAGATAAACTGGGATGAAGGTAAGGCAAAGAGAAGCAATTACTGTCATCCATAATTATAAGCCATATCGTTTATTGTGTGCTAATAGCTGCATTTCCAAGGAGCTGTTATTAATTAGTGAAATAACAAGGCAATTTGCATTCATCTTATTTCAGAGAAGAATTAAAACTACCCCCTCTAACCAAACATAGGTAATTCAAGTTTCATCGTTTTTCTTTTAATAGATGGGGAAACTGAGGCACAGAAACGCTGGGTTCTATAAAAGCATCTTTACTTAAAGCTTCCTAGAAGGTAAATTATCATCATGGGTAGCAGTGTATTTAGACAAAGTGTGAAGGTGCTGACCCAGAAACCATGATAACACGGAGACAGGGAGATTAGTTAGCCCAATCTGCCAACATCCACAGCAGTCATCATTCTGGACCTTTGATCTAATCTATCTGAGTTGTTTTCTTATCCACAGCCTAGGAACCATCAATCCTTGACCAATGTGATTGTTTTATAGGACAACTGGGGAGCATATGTATCTTCACAGCAGATATAGATTGGGAGATAAATGAAGTCTGCCCAGAGTTTAGGAGAAGTAGCATTTCAGAGGGGGTAGAAAGGCCCTACATTAATCTACCTTATGGTTAGATGGGTAGATGGTTCTAAGAACAAATCTGGGGCCACAGAAGCAGAAGGAAATTGAAATTATCTTAGAGAAAATGTCATAAGTCCAGTTGAAATTCTAGTGTGAAGCATGAGCAAAGAGTCCAGCAGGATCACTGTCCCTTGAGAGTATCTATGCAGAAGGAGCTAGAGCAACGAGAAGTACATATGGGTTCAAACATTCTACGACTTGATTCTAGAACTAATGTGATTCATGAAAACATTCAAAGACGTGCTTTTCCTAGTGAACATCTTAAGAGTCAGAAGCCTTCATCGCAATAAGAAAGCAACCAGCAGCATCTATTAAAATTATACTTGCCAGTATATATACTTGCTAATTTACTAACTTGAGTTAAAACATGAGTGTAAGACAGACACAAACAGCCCTGGTGACCGAGAGTTTTGTTACATATTCCCTTTGTTGTTTGGTGGTGGTGTTTGGTGTTTTTTGAAAAACAAAAGTCAGAGACATGATCTTCTCAACCACTCCTTGTGTCTCAAGTACGAGGACATTCACAGAAGTTGTACCCAGTTGGTGTTTAGCCAGAACTCTGGAACCCATCTTCCTTCACAAACACAGTGTTCACACCTCATGCCACTTAACTCTTCCATAGATGTACCTCTCCATGTCTGAGCTAGCTCCCCAGATGGTGGGGTGACTATAGTGACTGTGTTTGAATTTGAAATTTGGGCTACTCGATATTTTCATCCTAGAGAGGAGGTATTGAAAAGCTGCCTGGCTAAGCAAGCACATGTTTGCACTGAGAGATCTGGCTGACATCTCAGAGAAACGCCTTTGACTTCAAAATCAGTCTCCTAGTTCTCTAGGTTGTTGCTAATGGGGGACTAGCTTAATGCTTTGTTGAAGCATTAAGTTGTAAAAAGAGATTACACATAAAAGACACTGATAAATAGGAAAGTAGCACAGAAAGTCTGTTCTTTCTCCATCTACTCCCCTTCTTTCCTCTTGATGTTGTTACTCGTAGTTTGATCCTGTGGGTCACTGGGGGAGACGAGAAAATAGCTTTTTTAGTTCATCTAGAATCTCATCACACATATTCAGCTTGATTCCCCTTTCTGAATTCTCCTAGAATGAAGGCAGGAAGAATGGCTTTATATGGCATCATCTTTCATAAAGCGGCATTCTTCCTTTTTATCAAACTGAACAGATACAATGCAAGGTGATGAGAGGCTCTATGTCTATCCCTATTACCAATCAGTAGAAATGATGTGAGGGTCCCATGCTTTCCCGCATACTTCTTGCCAAGGATTGTACTCTTCTGTTCTATTGACTAGAATTACCTGTGATAAAGAGGGAGTGCTGGTTAAATATTATCTAACTAGTAATACCCTTATTTGTGTAGGACATCTTTTATTCCAAGCTTCACTTCCTTGGCAAATATCTCATCATTTAGAAACCACATCCTAGCGCCATCTACCCCACATTGCTTCTACAGACTCAGTTTCTACAAAGGAGATAATGCTCTTTGGCTGTCTTTCACAGGCCTTGATTCAACCTTTGTAACACATGTAGTTTCATCCTTGAAGTGACTGGCTTCTCTGTTGACTGGGACAATGAGGTCTGCGGTATTGGTCTGGGAACAGGAGAACCACACTTTGATAGCACTCATCATGGCCATTATGTGGGCAATCCTTTTGAGCCCTGACCCATGCCTTGCACTTAAACTACTTTAGTCACAATGAAAACACTGGTTAGGATGATTTTCATATTAAATAATGAATGCACCAACTAATAATGTTATAAATAAAAGACAATCTTCTCATCTCACCAAAGATGCTTCAGCTGGCTTGATACTTCCAAGTACTGGCACCATGCCTTTGGCATTCTGCCATCTTCAAGCTGTTGCCTGTTGCCTTCGATTTTTCTCTTAATGGCAAAAAAAAAAAAAAAGGCAGATAGAAGTAAGTATCACATTCTTACATATTAATATGCAAACTCTGCAGAAAGAAATGGGTGTTCCTCTTCAGGTCGTCTTTTCATGATAAAGGAAGTTTCCCAGAAACTCCGGTGGGAGGCTCTTCATATCTCATTGACTCCACAGACAGTACTGAGTCATTGACAACCCAGAGGAAAAATGTTTCAAATTGGTCTGCCATCATCCAGCACCTCAGCCTCCTTCTGAGATGTGCTACACACACCACATGGCTTGTACTGAGGAAAAACAAACCTTGAAAACAAAACAAAACTGCAACAACAACAACAACAAAAAAAAAACCATCAATTATCCTGCCACAGTGAGGGGTCCATTGACAAGGAAGTTCTATTTTACCAAGGATTAAGCAGAGGTTTAACAGAGTCATTGACTGTATTAGGGTAGATTAACCATGGTATCAAAAGTCTTTTGAGACATTAGTGTCTAATTTTTAAACTTTATATTTTTTCACTCATGACCAATGACAGTTAGGGTGGAAGAGCCTGAAGTTATTCAGTAAAAGGGATCTACCATACGGATCCTTAGAGACCTACATCTAGAAATGGTAGAAGGAAGAAAGGTTATATTTCAGTTGGTAGAGTGCTTGCCTGGCAAGCATGAAGCCCTTCCTTTCATTAATCAAAATAAAACTTTTATCATATAATATATTTAATCAATTTCCTTTCCCTCATCTCTTACCCAATCCCCTCTCTCTCTTCACCCACCCAACTCCATTTCTTTCTTCTTTCACTCTTTAGGGAAAAAAAAGATAGAAAAGGTATGAAAAAACAGAATAAAACAAAACACTCAGAAAAAATTAAACAAAGGAAAAAAAGTCCAAGAAATATACATACAATATACATGCAGATACACACACACACACACACACACACACACACACACACACACAAAGCCT
>JANHMN010001477.1:0-11059 GCA_030674055.1 Rhabdomys pumilio
CTCCTGGGACTTTCACAGAACCCAAAAGTTGAGAAAATGCTATTTGTTTTGTTTTTCTTGGTCTACCTTGCAACTATTGTGGGAAACATCATAATTGTGGTAACAATTTTGTGCAGTCCTGCACTTTTCGGCTCTCCCATGTACTTCTTTTTTGTCTTTCCTCTCCTTCTTGGATGCATGTGTTTCTTCTGTAATCACACCCAAGATGACTGTAGACTTCTTCTATGAGACAAAGACCATCTCCTTTGAATGTTGTATGATACAATTGTTTGCTGTCCACTTTTTCACAGGGGTGGAAGTGATTGTCCTCTCAGCCATGGCCTATGACCGCTATGTTGCTATTTGCAAGCCCTTACACTACTCTTCCATCATGACCCAGAGGCTCTGTGGCATCCTGGTGGGAGTAGCTTGGGCAGGAGGCTTCTTGCATTCTATCATACAAATTATCTTCACTTTGCAGCTGCCCTTCTGTGGACCCAATGTTATTGATCATTTTGTATGTGACTTGTTCCCATTGCTGAAGCTTGCCTGCACTGACACACACATTTTTGTCATTTTGGTGTTTGCCAACAGTGGGTCTATCTGCATCATAATCTTCTCTATTTTGCTTGTCTCCTATGGTGTTATCTTGTTCTCTCTGAGAACTCACAGTTCTGAAGGGAGGCGTAAAGCTCTCTCTACCTGTGGATCCCACATTACTGTTGTGCTTTTGTTCTTTGTCCCATGCATACTAATATATGCACGGAATACTTCTGAATTCTCATTTGAGAAAAAAGTGTTTATATTTGATGATGTCCTGACACCAATGCTAAATCCTTTGGCTTATACTTTCAGGAATAAAGAAATGAAAAATGCCATCAAGAAAATGTGGAGGAGATTGTTTAATGTTTCTGAGAAGCATTAAATTATTTAATTTATGGGGCCAGAGAAAGGGTTATATTTGTAATAGATCTTGCTATATGTTCATGAAAACCTAAGCTTGGATTTTGATGTGTGTTTCCATCTTGATGTATATTTTTGATTGCAGTACAAGTAAGTAAAGTTTTAGATATCAATTTAATAGGAGCACCAACTTAAAAGTCTATGCTTCTAGCTTCTTATCATACCCTTTCCCATACCATCAGCTAGGCTCATTCTTTCCAAACCATACTCAGATTATCTGGAAATTGCTTTATTGTCCATTAGTTAGGCAATGCTCCTTCCATATATATCCTATAGGCTTCAGCGTCTGAAACATTGTGTAAGCATATCTCTGCATTACCTCACAGGCCCTCTGTTTTTCCTGCATCTCATAGTGTTGCCATGTTGTCCAGCTCTCTCCAGAGCTCCCATAGCCTTCCTGCTCCTAGATAATCTAACTGCTTAGCACTTCTTGGTAGGGGCTGCCGCTCTAGAAGCTGTAGGCTCTCTAAATAAATACCCAGAATCCCAACAACTCCTGTTTCCAATAAATAGAATAGAGAAATTGTTAGTGTCTGATTGTCACATATATTTAACAAATGTAAAAAGTTGTATTGTATAATTATATCAAGTAATTTTGTGTTGACACAAATATAAAATATATGTAGACATAATGTCCCTTCTGTATCTTGAATTTTTACACTTTGAAATTATGATGCTTCTGTGTACTTTCATTCCTAATATTTTTAAGAATAATTTTAATTTTTTATATCCTATGGTATTTGAATAGATACAAAATGGATATGAATCAATAATTAAAAATGTAAAATACCAAATGGTTTGTTCTGTTCTGTTCTGGAAGGGTCTACTGTGCAACTTCAAGTTTTCTATCAAGATGTGGACTTGGTACTTAGTTCTTTTATATTAAGCATGTTTTTAAATCATCTCACAGATAAGATGAAAGGAATCCTTTGACATCTAGAGTCTACATTTTCAGTTTTTAAATTATGATTCAAGCTACAAGCTTTAATTTCACCACCTGATAAGCTTTTGGGGGGGAAGATTGCTGTAAATTTCAGGCACACTTGAGCTTCAGAGAGAAGCAATTGTCAAAAAGATCAGAAGACATATGGATACTTAAGATGTATTTTCTTAAAGAGGAGACAAATCATGCTAAAATCAGAAACAATTCATAGGTGGCCACTCTCATCACTCTTACTCAGTAGTGTGCTTCATGACTTCATTAAGGCAATGCAGTATGACAAAAAAACGATGTGGGTGTGATGACATGTAGTTATGATAGTCGTCTTCACCTGATCTGCAACCACCTAGTAGACAAGCCTTCAGGGACACATGAGAAGAATTTTCATGATTATATTAGCAACAAGAAACATCAGTGAGGGCTCCTCTGGAGTAATTTATTGATATGGGAACATCCAGGAAAATAGGAGCTATTCTCTTGGTTTATGTCATGAATACTATTCAAAGAAAGAAAGGTAACAAAGCATAGATAATCACTGATCTGATTCTAGATTATGAATACAATGTGATTAAACTGCCTCAAACTCCTGATGTCATATTTACCAACCAGGATGGACTGTCCCATGGAACTGTGTAAGCCAACATACTTTTCCTTCATTAGGTTGCTGTGTTGGGAATTCTGTTGCCACAATGACTAACATAAGTGATTAAAAATATAGTATATGGAATGAGGTTTTTGTTATAATAAACATAACAAAATTCAGATTTGTGGCCTTTACAGCTGTTTTGTGGCTTTAATGTCAAGAAGTTTGGTACATTAAGCTAGAAAAGCCCTAACATACCAGTATGTTAGGCATATGATGTTTCATGTGCTACTCTGGTAGGAGCTTAGAAAATAAGAATGCTGGAAAAAATGGACAATGATTTTTTTTTTATCATGAGATTTCAGAATCAACACAGGACTCTACCAGAAAATATACAAGGGGTCACTTAGATGGTATTTGGCTGAAGAGTCTGGTTTCATTTTGCCTGTGTCCTGAGAACCTGGCTGAAGTTAAAGGAAACCATTTAATTTATTTGGTGAGAAGACACTTCTGGACAACAGAATATTCAGTGTATGGACTGGCTCTTTTTCTTTTTTAAACTGTACTTAGCCAGAAAGTAAGCAAAATTATGGGTACATACACATATGCATATGAACAAAGTGGTTTTTATGGGGGAAAGAATTTTAGCAACTTAAGTTTAGAAGACAAGGTGTGTGTTGAAAAAAGTGCCTAATTATAAAGAAAAACACTATGGTTCACTGTAATAATAAAAGTAAGTATGATTCCAGGAAAAGACCCAACCAATCAAAGAATCCAACTTGTAAAATGTGACCTTATCCAAAAGGATAAAAACATTATCTGAGAATGAAGCAGAAGAAAAAGAAGAAAGAATTTATCTCCTTGGAAGAAACTCCTAGAAAATGGCTTCTTTGGGATTAATACAGAGAAGACAAAAAGACTGTATCAGAGTGTCAGGCTACATTGCCATCTCAAGCTAGAGGAAAAGTTTGCAGTGATGTCTGTGTGAGATTCGTTTTGTAGGAATTAAAGATAAAAGATTGTTTAGGAGGGTTATAGAGCTGTTGCATCTTTTAGCCAAGACGTTTGAAGTTAAACCATGTATGTCATGGCTGGAGTCCCTATAAGGATTCACAGAAGGTGACTACTTGAAGCTATGAAGGGGAGGTCCAAGATGAAGTGGAGACCTAGGGGTACTGTAAATAGCAACGTCATAGGACATTTTTCAGAGATCTGCCTTCAGAAACTGGAGCCACCTAATGAGAGAGGTTGTTTGTTATTGGCAACAGACGTGAAGAGTGAGGGAACAAATGACACACCACATGCTCCAGTTACTAAAGCATATAGTTTACTCTGTTGAGCTCTAATTGTTATATACTGCTGGCACCTGGTGGAGCCAGGTAATGGGACAGGTGATGAAGTAAGTCTTTGCTAGGTTCCTGGGAGGGACCTAGCAGAATCACCTGTAAGCTAATACCTGTAAGGAGAAAAATTAAACCAAGCTTTAATGGAAATTAGAAAAAGGTTGCTATAGTAGCATATGTAAGATCAATGTAAAGCCACCATTACAGAGGCTCTAGGACATTCAGTTCTCTTGAACAAAAGAAGTATTACACCTAACTGAAGGGCATGAAAACAAGATTTGAAACACAGACACCCTTTATTTGGGAAAATCTAAAGTTGGAAAGTATAACAGGTTGTAAAACTTTATTAATATTAATTTTATCACTTCAGAAAAAAATGTCTTGGAGTCTTGTTTCACTGTTCCAGATAAATACAGAGGCTTTCAAATTAAGAAAGTGCTGGGATCCCTACAAAGAATTGCTGAGAAGCTACTGCTTAAAGATACGTATGTAAAGCCTTAGCTGCAATAGAGACACCAGGGTGCTGAAAGTATCAGAATTGGGGATATAAGAGAAAAAAGTAGGGAGTAGAAACAAATCAGGAGGAAGATTGTTTTGAAATAGGTAGACGATCTAGAGACATGGGGCTACCACGTAACCCCAGATCACAGTTATATTGTAAGTTCTAGATGGTAGAGTTTCCTACGGAACTATAGGATTTGGAGTGCATTCTACTTAGTTTTGCTATTCCGTTCATTACTCTTGTTGTTCTCTTCTATAGATTTATCTTCACTGGCTAGTTTTCATAGTACAAGAAGGTTCTGTGATTCAGTGTATGGATAGAGAAAAATTATGAAAGGTGTTAGACAGCAGTGAACTGTATATTGATATACTAAAGTGCCAGTAAATATATACTCACTAGTGTAACAGTTACATGAATGTTTTAGAGGGAACCAGACTTCTTCAAATTGGATTTGAGGAGATTTCTATACAAGAAAACAAATGGTAGCACCGGAAATTCATCAGGAAGGTGGGGAACAGATTCAGTCCACAGAGGATGTGCATTACTGACACAATCGTGCCATGTCAAGGATGCTAATGCCTCAAGCCCATGGAAAGCTTTCACTGAGTCAAGCTCAGAGGAAGCAGGCCTTCTTCTTGTTCTATTATGGATATTTATGAATGACTAAACCTTACTTAAAACCATTTAAATGCAGAACAGTCAACTACAGCTTCCTCCTCTAGCATGAGTACAACCTGAGACTGCTCTCCTGCAGGGACCTCCAATGGAGATCAGTTACTCCACTTCCTCCTCTTTCCTGTTGTGTATACTGAACATGCTGTCCAGCTGCATCTCTATCAGAGCAATGCATCTTTTCAGTACATGTTGGTTATTCTTTTTCTCATTTCCTTCAACCTAATTCATATCAATCCCAAATCTTGGAAGATACCAGCATAAAAGCTTTTGAAGAAGTTCAAGGGCCTAGGAGAGAAGGGAAGATTCTACTTCTTTTTGTCATAAGAAGACATGATGGCATCCTTTTATATATTTGTGTTTATACCCACTTCTGAGCCTATATAGAGTAGCTTCTCTTTGGAGTGTGTAGTGCTTAAATTCAAAGACCTATACATTTTACAAGTACAGAGTAAGTGATTGTTTAAGGTTAATCCCTAAATGGGTCAGCTATATTATCTCCTTCCTAGATCCAGGAAATATCTTGGAACAGAATCAAGGAATGTCATAAGAGCTTGAAGAAGATGAAGATTGCCATGAAACATTGTCTTCTCGATATGACATGATCATTGCAATAATGACAAAAAATCAAAACAATCCCCCTGCCAAAGCATTTGCTGATACTTGTACTGAACCTACAAAAATTCCATCATATGTATGGAGAGGGAGTCATAAATCCTAAGGTGTCACTGGGAAGCTATTGATAATTCAAATTTCCTGGTTAAGGAGCACGATTTTATTTAGGCTTGTAGCATCAGGAAAGTTGCCATGATCCAACGAATAATCCTCTATCCATATTCACAAAAGCAACTCTAAAGCCAGTAAGTCAAAAACTAAAGACTCAATATAGAAGGAGGTATAGCCGGGAAGAAAGAGTCAGTCTAATTGGAACAGTGACAAGACAGTGCACTATGTAGTCATTGTGGTCATAGGATATTTTGTACATGTACATAGGTTTTTTGTTAAAAATACAAAAATATTACTAGAGGAAATGGACATTTTATTAATATATTCATGTTTAGATTTTTATGCATAATATGTTTCTTTAATGAAAGTTTCTTTAATGCTAGTGTTTTAGTGAAACAGTGAATATAATTTTTACAGGTTGATTGATAAATTCCTTGTGACAGAACTCAGTCCTTATCATGCTTGGTGAGTATATGCAAGTCTTTTACATAAACTATGCACAGTGACATTACAATTTACTTATAATAGTTCAGTTTTCTAATCCTGAATGTGAAGGTATATGAAAATGTTTCATATATAACCAGACCCCAAATTTTAAAAACTTTGGAAGAAAATTAAACTATTACAAACTCTCCAGTCAATGAAAAAGTCCACAAAATTATGCCTCAGATACTCTTAGCGTCATAAATTGTCCAAACCCTAAGGGAGCTAAGAGTAACTCTCACAGGTAGATGACCTCTCAGGGAACACCCATTAAACTTCGCTTGCAGTTAGGGAGTGAATTTGGCTCCTTCATTTTTCGTTTATTATTAAATCATGTTGAATATGGCATGAAGGAAGCACTTGCGAATCCTCTATGTTTACTGTCAGAATTGGTCATCTCATTTGTGTTCTAAAGGAAGAGTTGACTGAAGCAGCATCTTAGTCACCATTACATGAACTTACCTCAAAAGAAAATAGGAGATGCTTGTCTTCAGGTTTTACACACAGTCAGAGCAAGGTGAGACTCATAAGGACCATTTTTTCATTTTTGGAGATATTCTTATATTTGGACAAAACATTTTAAATTTGGATGCTGTGGTCGGGCTACTATGTGTTTAACGCAACAAACGACATTTCAGTTCATAATTCTGTTCCTGAAAATTCTTACTAACTGTGATGCTTGTATTCCTTACCTTTAATGAAGATTTTTATGGTCAAAGATTAGGCCACATAGAAGTGAATGAAATGTTATCCTAGGCAACCAGAAATTAGCACTTAAAAAAGAACTGTTCAAGTGCCTGAAAAGTAAGTTGTTACTGTACAAACTCCTTTCTTCCTTCATTTTTTCTTTTTTCCTTCACTCCCTCTCATCCTTCCTTCCCTTCCTTTGTTCCTTCTTACTTCATAGAGCATTTATTCACTTCCTTTTTATTTGTTTGTTTAATTTTAATGAGATTGAAGTTATTTTTAACTTCAAATTGAAACCAAATAATATAGAGGGCACCATTTTTTTCTGCACTATAGCCAATAAAACTTTATTATTTTTTCCAAATACATACTCCATTATAAACTAGTTCAGTCACTATTATAATGCCTGGATTAAAAGTAGTATTCTTTGATGTTTGTAAAGAAAAATTATATAGAATCATGCCAGAAAAGTGCTGGTAAGCTCAATACAACATTAACAATGAGTATCAAATGTTCTATTTCCACAACTGCATACTAACACATGGCACAGTAATGGGTATTGGTAAAGTCACCTGATTTAAATTTCCTTCATCCACTTAACTGTCTCCCAGTATTAGGATTCTACCTCTGAACTGTTTAGGAAATAAGGGGTTGATGCTCTCTCTGGTCTGCTTGAGTGATGGTAGATACGTTTTGGCCCCTCACTCAAAATGATCTGAATCACTCAGATATCAAAGGAGAAGTTCCAAAAATTTCATTAGGAAGGATATGGATAGGAGGAAACAGACTTTGTCTGTATTACAGAAATAGTAAGACAAGCGAATTAAGCCACAGAGAAACACTGAGGAGAGAGAAAAGGGATTAGGAATTTTTCCCTGACAACTGTTTAATTTTATCAGTTCCACACTCAAAATACTTTTCAACTGGTAGATAATAATTTTAGATTAAAATATGATTGGCTTAGGGAATTTAGCATAAATGTCAAGTTAAAATAATACTTCAACATTAACTTATTCTGTTATTGCTAATAACAATGGAATTTAGCATAACAGGCAATTTAAAATATATTTTGACATCACTTATTTTGTTACTGGTAATAACAATATTTTACATGTTTAAAATATATTTAAAAGCAGCTATATAGAGTAAGAACCTTTCTGAATATTCACTGTGATAGTTTTAAATATATTCTTACTTTGCATTCACAAAAGCATTCTGTTATCTGCAGATGGATTACGTGACCTTAGTGCTACAATCAGTGGGAAGAAAATTGTAGGAAATAAAGATAACTGGGCACAAGGAGAGAGATTTCCCAAGATCACTGCTCAGGAAAATGGCTCAATGATTAGCTTCTACGTTTAGAGATGCTGAGCAAGACTAGGGACAGCTCTCTAATGTTCTAATGTACGACTCTTAGGGACAAGAAGACCATGGATAATTTTAGAAGAAAATTAAATGTAAGCCCTTATATGAAGGTATAGACTTTAAATCCAAGAGTATTTGGAGGCAGGAGAGGGCTGAATTAGCAATATAAGCATTTATGGAAAGAACATACTAGTTTAAGCATGCTAAAATATATGATGTTGCTTTGGTAGCATATGAGTTCCACTTTTGATAATGTAAAGAGTAATCTGAAAACACATATTTCATTTTTCAGAAGTTAAAGGGAAGTTGATTTTTGTGGGTTTTAAAATTGATATTTATTATAAAATATTTTGATAATATTATCAATATCTGTATTCAAAATATTTTCATTTACACAATATATAATATAGCTACAATATCAATAAATGGACTCTTAATTTTTCCATGCATTTCTTACCTAACATACTATAAAAATGGTTCATAGTGGAAGTCTAAATATTATTAATATTTTATTATATTATGCAATTTTTATTTTGTAACAATTTTATTTTTATATCATGTCTCTTACGGATATTTTAGGTACTTAACATTAATAATTCTTTGTTTTAGAAACCTCTATTAAATTTAATAACAAGAAAATAATTTGATAATCAGTAAATGCTAGTTTTATAAACTAGAAGAAAATATGATGTTGTGTCATATCCTAATGTAATCTATCTGCATTTACTTCCTAGAATAAAATTTTAAAATGGGTTTACTGGTATACATATCATAAACATGGTTATAATTTGAAGTTATTTCTTATGTCTTCTAAGAAAATTGCTTGAATAAATTTAATCAAATTTGTATAATTTTAAAAGTATCTATACATTTTGATCATGGTTGCCCCATTCCCATTCTTCCCAACTCTTTCCCACCTAGTGCCTCTCAGTGTTTTTCTCTTTCTAAACACACACACACACACACACACACACACACACACACACCGAGTAACATTTCCTTTTTTTAATTTTTGAGTGTGCCAGTTTTTACATCAGCATATTTATGTTGTCATTGTTAAACTGTAGTGGTATCAATAGATACTCTTACTTGTTTACAGCTTGTAGAATATCTTGAAAAAACTATGGATATGACAGGTTGCAGTGGCATATATAATAATCCTAACACTTGGATGTGGAGACATGATAATCAGAAGCTTAAAGTCATCTTTGTCTATGTGGTTATTTGGAATCCAGCTTGAGCTACATCAGACTTTGTTAACACTCCAAAATTAAAGAACCATCTATTTACTTTCCAAAACCTTGAAGTCTACCAGTTTACCTCATGGCACTTTATATATTTCACATAAAGTTGTTTTTGGAATATTTTACAACAGAAGTGAGATAATGTTAAGTAAGAATTTTATTATCTACATAATATTTTGTCTATTTTATATTTATTATTTTTGCTGTATAGTTGAGTTTTTCATACATGTATACAGTAAGAAAATGATAATATAGAACTTCCTCATTATCAAAAGCTCTACTTTATTTGGTTGTTTTTGAACCCACTAAGCTCAGTTATTCCTGCTACTATCAGTATAGGTATTGTGCCATTCAACAGAAGACTGGAAACCTCCCAGTGGCTATATCCTCCTTAATGAGTGAATTTTACCTCCCCACAACCAATCCACTGTAAAATGTCTGAAACCACAGAAGACAGTGATTTACATGTAAAACTTGTCATCTCCACGTGACACATTTTTCTTTTACTCACATATTTGTAACATCAAATCTGTGTGTGTGCTTGTGTGCACACACACATTACACATACACACCTATATAGGTAGTATATAGTTAAGCAATCAAAGAAAACACATTTTGTGAATACATTTCAGTTGTGCATACAGAAAAAGACAACCTATAACATCTAATTATATCTACCTAGGAAAAGTGAATTTAAGACCTAGAATATTTACATAAGTGATTTATTAAAGAGTTTCATGTTGCAAGGGCAGCTAGGTTTTCAAGTGGATAAATTATGACTAACATGTAAAATGTAAAGGACATTTTAATGTGAGCTTCATAGATGTTTTCAACTTGAAATTCTTCTTAATCTTTGCATATACAAATGTAAGTTACTTATTAATGTGTTTTATGGTAAATTCATAAACATTTCAAGCCATATGTCTAAGAAATTTACTTTATCAAATTTTCATTCTATACATAATTGATAAATAATTAAATCTCAAGACAAGAAATTGTATTCAACTAATTATTTCTCCGTTTTCTGTGATTTTCAAAAACTTTCATTTGTAGGTCATTGGTTCATCAGTTCCTGATCATTTTTGTTTAGTCCTTTGGCTATCAAGATACCTCACTCATACATCAACAAAATAATAGATTCTTTTATCAGTACACAGAGGAGTAGAATGTGGAAACACTCGGAAGTTCTCACTGAGATAAAGTATTTCAAGCATCCTCCTCTTCAGTCTATCAAGTGATCTTGTGTCCTTTGCTCTATATCTTCAAAAATCCCAGGTTAATCATATTTTGTTTGATCCTAACTATAATTATAACTTTAGCACAAAACCCAGCAGTATGAACTTCTGCCACTTACTGTTGACAATAAAGTTGAGTATTGAACATTTTTTTGCATTATTTCATTTGTAGATGTCAATATTAAAAATATATCAACCAAAATTTTCTCATAATTACAGGTTTGTATGAACACATTTACCTTGTACCTTTAAGAATGGTGCTAAACAAGAGCATTGTAACTGAGTTCATTCTCCTGGGACTTTCACAGAACCCAAAAGTTGAGAAAATGCTATTTGT
>JANHMN010001478.1:0-11058 GCA_030674055.1 Rhabdomys pumilio
ACAAATAGCATTTTCTCAACTTTTGGGTTCTGTGAAAGTCCCAGGAGAATGAACTCAGTTACAATGCTCTTGTTTAGCACCATTCTTAAAGGTACAAGGTAAATGTGTTCATACAAACCTGTAATTATGAGAAAATTTTGGTTGATATATTTTTAATATTGACATCTACAAATGAAATAATGCAAAAAAATGTTCAATACTCAACTTTATTGTCAACAGTAAGTGGCAGAAGTTCATACTGCTGGGTTTTGTGCTAAAGTTATAATTATAGTTAGGATCAAACAAAATATGATTAACCTGGGATTTTTGAAGATATAGAGCAAAGGACACAAGATCACTTGATAGACTGAAGAGGAGGATGCTTGAAATACTTTATCTCAGTGAGAACTTCCGAGTGTTTCCACATTCTACTCCTCTGTGTACTGATAAAAGAATCTATTATTTTGTTGATGTATGAGTGAGGTATCTTGATAGCCAAAGGACTAAACAAAAATGATCAGGAACTGATGAACCAATGACCTACAAATGAAAGTTTTTGAAAATCACAGAAAACGGAGAAATAATTAGTTGAATACAATTTCTTGTCTTGAGATTTAATTATTTATCAATTATGTATAGAATGAAAATTTGATAAAGTAAATTTCTTAGACATATGGCTTGAAATGTTTATGAATTTACCATAAAACACATTAATAAGTAACTTACATTTGTATATGCAAAGATTAAGAAGAATTTCAAGTTGAAAACATCTATGAAGCTCACATTAAAATGTCCTTTACATTTTACATGTTAGTCATAATTTATCCACTTGAAAACCTAGCTGCCCTTGCAACATGAAACTCTTTAATAAATCACTTATGTAAATATTCTAGGTCTTAAATTCACTTTTCCTAGGTAGATATAATTAGATGTTATAGGTTGTCTTTTTCTGTATGCACAACTGAAATGTATTCACAAAATGTGTTTTCTTTGATTGCTTAACTATATACTACCTATATAGGTGTGTATGTGTAATGTGTGTGTGCACACAAGCACACACACAGATTTGATGTTACAAATATGTGAGTAAAAGAAAAATGTGTCACGTGGAGATGACAAGTTTTACATGTAAATCACTGTCTTCTGTGGTTTCAGACATTTTACAGTGGATTGGTTGTGGGGAGGTAAAATTCACTCATTAAGGAGGATATAGCCACTGGGAGGTTTCCAGTCTTCTGTTGAATGGCACAATACCTATACTGATAGTAGCAGGAATAACTGAGCTTAGTGGGTTCAAAAACAACCAAATAAAGTAGAGCTTTTGATAATGAGGAAGTTCTATATTATCATTTTCTTACTGTATACATGTATGAAAAACTCAACTATACAGCAAAAATAATAAATATAAAATAGACAAAATATTATGTAGATAATAAAATTCTTACTTAACATTATCTCACTTCTGTTGTAAAATATTCCAAAAACAACTTTATGTGAAATATATAAAGTGCCATGAGGTAAACTGGTAGACTTCAAGGTTTTGGAAAGTAAATAGATGGTTCTTTAATTTTGGAGTGTTAACAAAGTCTGATGTAGCTCAAGCTGGATTCCAAATAACCACATAGACAAAGATGACTTTAAGCTTCTGATTATCATGTCTCCACATCCAAGTGTTAGGATTATTATATATGCCACTGCAACCTGTCATATCCATAGTTTTTTCAAGATATTCTACAAGCTGTAAACAAGTAAGAGTATCTATTGATACCACTACAGTTTAACAATGACAACATAAATATGCTGATGTAAAAACTGGCACACTCAAAAATTAAAAAAAGGAAATGTTACTCGGTGTGTGTGTGTGTGTGTGTGTGTGTGTGTGTGTGTGTTTAGAAAGAGAAAAACACTGAGAGGCACTAGGTGGGAAAGAGTTGGGAAGAATGGGAATGGGGCAACCATGATCAAAATGTATAGATACTTTTAAAATTATACAAATTTGATTAAATTTATTCAAGCAATGTTCTTAGAAGACATAAGAAATAACTTCAAATTATAACCATGTTTATGATATGTATACCAGTAAACCCATTTTAAAATTTTATTCTAGGAAGTAAATGCAGATAAATTACATTAGGATATGACACAACATCATATTTTCTTCTAGTTTATAAAACTAGCATTTACTGATTATCAAATTATTTTCTTGTTATTAAATTTAATAGAGGTTTCTAAAACAAAGAATTATTAATGTTAAGTACCTAAAATATCCATAAGAGACATGATATAAAACTAAAATTGTTACAAAATAAAAATTACATAATATAAGTAAATATTATTAATATTTAGACTTCCACTATGAACCATTTTTATAGTATGTTAGGTAAGAAATGCATGGAAAAATTAAGAGTCCATTTATTGATATTGTAGCTATATTATATATTGTGTAAGTGAAAATATTTTGAATACAGATATTGATAATATTATCAAAATATTTTATAATAAATATCAATTTTAAAACCCACAAAAATCAACTTCCCTTTAACTTCTGAAAAATGAAATATGTGTTTTCAGATTACTCTTTACATTATCAAAAGTGGAACTCATATGCTACCAAAGCAACATCATATATTTTAGCATGCTTAAACTAGTATGTTCTTTCCATAAATGCTTATATTGCTAATTCAGCCCTCTCCTGCCTCCAAATACTCTTGGATTTAAAGTCTATACCTTCATATAAGGGCTTACATTTAATTTTCTTCTAAAATTATCCATGGTCTTCTTGTCCCTAAGAGTCGTACATTAGAACATTAGAGAGCTGTCCCTAGTCTTGCTCAGCATCTCTAAACGTAGAAGCTAATCATTGAGCCATTTTCCTGAGCAGTGATCTTGGGAAATCTCTCTCCTTGTGCCCAGTTATCTTTATTTCCTACAATTTTCTTCCCACTGATTGTAGCACTAAGGTCACGTAATCCATCTGCAGATAACAGAATGCTTTTGTGAATGCAAAGTAAGAATATATTTAAAACTATCACAGTGAATATTCAGAAAGGTTCTTACTCTATATAGCTGCTTTTAAATATATTTTAAACATGTAAAATATTGTTATTACCAGTAACAAAATAAGTGATGTCAAAATATATTTTAAATTGCCTGTTATGCTAAATTCCATTGTTATTAGCAATAACAGAATAAGTTAATGTTGAAGTATTATTTTAACTTGACATTTATGCTAAATTCCCTAAGCCAATCATATTTTAATCTAAAATTATTATCTACCAGTTGAAAAGTATTTTGAGTGTGGAACTGATAAAATTAAACAGTTGTCAGGGAAAAATTCCTAATCCCTTTTCTCTCTCCTCAGTGTTTCTCTGTGGCTTAATTCGCTTGTCTTACTATTTCTGTAATACAGACAAAGTCTGTTTCCTCCTATCCATATCCTTCCTAATGAAATTTTTGGAACTTCTCCTTTGATATCTGAGTGATTCAGATCATTTTGAGTGAGGGGCCAAAACGTATCTACCATCACTCAAGCAGACCAGAGAGAGCATCAACCCCTTATTTCCTAAACAGTTCAGAGGTAGAATCCTAATACTGGGAGACAGTTAAGTGGATGAAGGAAATTTAAATCAGGTGACTTTACCAATACCCATTACTGTGCCATGTGTTAGTATGCAGTTGTGGAAATAGAACATTTGATACTCATTGTTAATGTTGTATTGAGCTTACCAGCACTTTTCTGGCATGATTCTATATAATTTTTCTTTACAAACATCAAAGAATACTACTTTTAATCCAGGCATTATAATAGTGACTGAACTAGTTTATAATGGAGTATGTATTTGGAAAAAATAATAAAGTTTTATTGGCTATAGTGCAGAAAAAAATGGTGCCCTCTATATTATTTGGTTTCAATTTGAAGTTAAAAATAACTTCAATCTCATTAAAATTAAACAAACAAATAAAAAGGAAGTGAATAAATGCTCTATGAAGTAAGAAGGAACAAAGGAAGGGAAGGAAGGATGAGAGGGAGTGAAGGAAAAAAGAAAAAATGAAGGAAGAAAGGAGTTTGTACAGTAACAACTTACTTTTCAGGCACTTGAACAGTTCTTTTTTAAGTGCTAATTTCTGGTTGCCTAGGATAACATTTCATTCACTTCTATGTGGCCTAATCTTTGACCATAAAAATCTTCATTAAAGGTAAGGAATACAAGCATCACAGTTAGTAAGAATTTTCAGGAACAGAATTATGAACTGAAATGTCGTTTGTTGCGTTAAACACATAGTAGCCCGACCACAGCATCCAAATTTAAAATGTTTTGTCCAAATATAAGAATATCTCCAAAAATGAAAAAATGGTCCTTATGAGTCTCACCTTGCTCTGACTGTGTGTAAAACCTGAAGACAAGCATCTCCTATTTTCTTTTGAGGTAAGTTCATGTAATGGTGACTAAGATGCTGCTTCAGTCAACTCTTCCTTTAGAACACAAATGAGATGACCAATTCTGACAGTAAACATAGAGGATTCGCAAGTGCTTCCTTCATGCCATATTCAACATGATTTAATAATAAACGAAAAATGAAGGAGCCAAATTCACTCCCTAACTGCAAGCGAAGTTTAATGGGTGTTCCCTGAGAGGTCATCTACCTGTGAGAGTTACTCTTAGCTCCCTTAGGGTTTGGACAATTTATGACGCTAAGAGTATCTGAGGCATAATTTTGTGGACTTTTTCATTGACTGGAGAGTTTGTAATAGTTTAATTTTCTTCCAAAGTTTTTAAAATTTGGGGTCTGGTTATATATGAAACATTTTCATATACCTTCACATTCAGGATTAGAAAACTGAACTATTATAAGTAAATTGTAATGTCACTGTGCATAGTTTATGTAAAAGACTTGCATATACTCACCAAGCATGATAAGGACTGAGTTCTGTCACAAGGAATTTATCAATCAACCTGTAAAAATTATATTCACTGTTTCACTAAAACACTAGCATTAAAGAAACTTTCATTAAAGAAACATATTATGCATAAAAATCTAAACATGAATATATTAATAAAATGTCCATTTCCTCTAGTAATATTTTTGTATTTTTAACAAAAAACCTATGTACATGTACAAAATATCCTATGACCACAATGACTACATAGTGCACTGTCTTGTCACTGTTCCAATTAGACTGACTCTTTCTTCCCGGCTATACCTCCTTCTATATTGAGTCTTTAGTTTTTGACTTACTGGCTTTAGAGTTGCTTTTGTGAATATGGATAGAGGATTATTCGTTGGATCATGGCAACTTTCCTGATGCTACAAGCCTAAATAAAATCGTGCTCCTTAACCAGGAAATTTGAATTATCAATAGCTTCCCAGTGACACCTTAGGATTTATGACTCCCTCTCCATACATATGATGGAATTTTTGTAGGTTCAGTACAAGTATCAGCAAATGCTTTGGCAGGGGGATTGTTTTGATTTTTTGTCATTATTGCAATGATCATGTCATATCGAGAAGACAATGTTTCATGGCAATCTTCATCTTCTTCAAGCTCTTATGACATTCCTTGATTCTGTTCCAAGATATTTCCTGGATCTAGGAAGGAGATAATATAGCTGACCCATTTAGGGATTAACCTTAAACAATCACTTACTCTGTACTTGTAAAATGTATAGGTCTTTGAATTTAAGCACTACACACTCCAAAGAGAAGCTACTCTATATAGGCTCAGAAGTGGGTATAAACACAAATATATAAAAGGATGCCATCATGTCTTCTTATGACAAAAAGAAGTAGAATCTTCCCTTCTCTCCTAGGCCCTTGAACTTCTTCAAAAGCTTTTATGCTGGTATCTTCCAAGATTTGGGATTGATATGAATTAGGTTGAAGGAAATGAGAAAAAGAATAACCAACATGTACTGAAAAGATGCATTGCTCTGATAGAGATGCAGCTGGACAGCATGTTCAGTATACACAACAGGAAAGAGGAGGAAGTGGAGTAACTGATCTCCATTGGAGGTCCCTGCAGGAGAGCAGTCTCAGGTTGTACTCATGCTAGAGGAGGAAGCTGTAGTTGACTGTTCTGCATTTAAATGGTTTTAAGTAAGGTTTAGTCATTCATAAATATCCATAATAGAACAAGAAGAAGGCCTGCTTCCTCTGAGCTTGACTCAGTGAAAGCTTTCCATGGGCTTGAGGCATTAGCATCCTTGACATGGCACGATTGTGTCAGTAATGCACATCCTCTGTGGACTGAATCTGTTCCCCACCTTCCTGATGAATTTCCGGTGCTACCATTTGTTTTCTTGTATAGAAATCTCCTCAAATCCAATTTGAAGAAGTCTGGTTCCCTCTAAAACATTCATGTAACTGTTACACTAGTGAGTATATATTTACTGGCACTTTAGTATATCAATATACAGTTCACTGCTGTCTAACACCTTTCATAATTTTTCTCTATCCATACACTGAATCACAGAACCTTCTTGTACTATGAAAACTAGCCAGTGAAGATAAATCTATAGAAGAGAACAACAAGAGTAATGAACGGAATAGCAAAACTAAGTAGAATGCACTCCAAATCCTATAGTTCCGTAGGAAACTCTACCATCTAGAACTTACAATATAACTGTGATCTGGGGTTACGTGGTAGCCCCATGTCTCTAGATCGTCTACCTATTTCAAAACAATCTTCCTCCTGATTTGTTTCTACTCCCTACTTTTTTCTCTTATATCCCCAATTCTGATACTTTCAGCACCCTGGTGTCTCTATTGCAGCTAAGGCTTTACATACGTATCTTTAAGCAGTAGCTTCTCAGCAATTCTTTGTAGGGATCCCAGCACTTTCTTAATTTGAAAGCCTCTGTATTTATCTGGAACAGTGAAACAAGACTCCAAGACATTTTTTTCTGAAGTGATAAAATTAATATTAATAAAGTTTTACAACCTGTTATACTTTCCAACTTTAGATTTTCCCAAATAAAGGGTGTCTGTGTTTCAAATCTTGTTTTCATGCCCTTCAGTTAGGTGTAATACTTCTTTTGTTCAAGAGAACTGAATGTCCTAGAGCCTCTGTAATGGTGGCTTTACATTGATCTTACATATGCTACTATAGCAACCTTTTTCTAATTTCCATTAAAGCTTGGTTTAATTTTTCTCCTTACAGGTATTAGCTTACAGGTGATTCTGCTAGGTCCCTCCCAGGAACCTAGCAAAGACTTACTTCATCACCTGTCCCATTACCTGGCTCCACCAGGTGCCAGCAGTATATAACAATTAGAGCTCAACAGAGTAAACTATATGCTTTAGTAACTGGAGCATGTGGTGTGTCATTTGTTCCCTCACTCTTCACGTCTGTTGCCAATAACAAACAACCTCTCTCATTAGGTGGCTCCAGTTTCTGAAGGCAGATCTCTGAAAAATGTCCTATGACGTTGCTATTTACAGTACCCCTAGGTCTCCACTTCATCTTGGACCTCCCCTTCATAGCTTCAAGTAGTCACCTTCTGTGAATCCTTATAGGGACTCCAGCCATGACATACATGGTTTAACTTCAAACGTCTTGGCTAAAAGATGCAACAGCTCTATAACCCTCCTAAACAATCTTTTATCTTTAATTCCTACAAAACGAATCTCACACAGACATCACTGCAAACTTTTCCTCTAGCTTGAGATGGCAATGTAGCCTGACACTCTGATACAGTCTTTTTGTCTTCTCTGTATTAATCCCAAAGAAGCCATTTTCTAGGAGTTTCTTCCAAGGAGATAAATTCTTTCTTCTTTTTCTTCTGCTTCATTCTCAGATAATGTTTTTATCCTTTTGGATAAGGTCACATTTTACAAGTTGGATTCTTTGATTGGTTGGGTCTTTTCCTGGAATCATACTTACTTTTATTATTACAGTGAACCATAGTGTTTTTCTTTATAATTAGGCACTTTTTTCAACACACACCTTGTCTTCTAAACTTAAGTTGCTAAAATTCTTTCCCCCATAAAAACCACTTTGTTCATATGCATATGTGTATGTACCCATAATTTTGCTTACTTTCTGGCTAAGTACAGTTTAAAAAAGAAAAAGAGCCAGTCCATACACTGAATATTCTGTTGTCCAGAAGTGTCTTCTCACCAAATAAATTAAATGGTTTCCTTTAACTTCAGCCAGGTTCTCAGGACACAGGCAAAATGAAACCAGACTCTTCAGCCAAATACCATCTAAGTGACCCCTTGTATATTTTCTGGTAGAGTCCTGTGTTGATTCTGAAATCTCATGATAAAAAAAAAATCATTGTCCATTTTTTCCAGCATTCTTATTTTCTAAGCTCCTACCAGAGTAGCACATGAAACATCATATGCCTAACATACTGGTATGTTAGGGCTTTTCTAGCTTAATGTACCAAACTTCTTGACATTAAAGCCACAAAACAGCTGTAAAGGCCACAAATCTGAATTTTGTTATGTTTATTATAACAAAAACCTCATTCCATATACTATATTTTTAATCACTTATGTTAGTCATTGTGGCAACAGAATTCCCAACACAGCAACCTAATGAAGGAAAAGTATGTTGGCTTACACAGTTCCATGGGACAGTCCATCCTGGTTGGTAAATATGACATCAGGAGTTTGAGGCAGTTTAATCACATTGTATTCATAATCTAGAATCAGATCAGTGATTATCTATGCTTTGTTACCTTTCTTTCTTTGTATAGTATTCATGACATAAACCAAGAGAATAGCTCCTATTTTCCTGGATGTTCCCATATCAATAAATTACTCCAGAGGAGCCCTCACTGGTGTTTCTTGTTGCTAATATAATCATGAAAATTCTTCTCATGTGTCCCTGAAGGCTTGTCTACTAGGTGGTTGCAGATCAGGTGAAGACGACTATCATAACTACATGTCACCACACCCACCTCGTTTTTTTGTCATACTGCATTGCCTTAACGAAGTCATGAAGCACACTACTGAGTAAGAGTGATGAGAGTGGCCACCTATGAATTGTTTCTGATTTTAGCATGATTTGTCTCCTCTTTAAGAAAATACATCTTAAGTATCCATATGTCTTCTGATCTTTTTGACAATTGCTTCTCTCTGAAGCTCAAGTGTGCCTGAAATTTACAGCAATCTTCCCCCCAAAAGCTTATCAGGTGGTGAAATTAAAGCTTGTAGCTTGAATCATAATTTAAAAACTGAAAATGTAGACTCTAGATGTCAAAGGATTCCTTTCATCTTATCTGTGAGATGATTTAAAAACATGCTTAATATAAAAGAACTAAGTACCAAGTCCACATCTTGATAGAAAACTTGAAGTTGCACAGTAGACCCTTCCAGAACAGAACAGAACAAACCATTTGGTATTTTACATTTTTAATTATTGATTCATATCCATTTTGTATCTATTCAAATACCATAGGATATAAAAAATTAAAATTATTCTTAAAAATATTAGGAATGAAAGTACACAGAAGCATCATAATTTCAAAGTGTAAAAATTCAAGATACAGAAGGGACATTATGTCTACATATATTTTATATTTGTGTCAACACAAAATTACTTGATATAATTATACAATACAACTTTTTACATTTGTTAAATATATGTGACAATCAGACACTAACAATTTCTCTATTCTATTTATTGGAAACAGGAGTGGTTGGGATTCTGGGTATTTATTTAGAGAGCCTACAGCTTCTAGAGCGGCAGCCCCTACCAAGAAGTGCTAAGCAGTTAGATTATCTAGGAGCAAGAAGGCTATGGGAGCTCTGGAGAGAGCTGGACAACATGGCAACACTATGAGATGCAGGAAAAACAGAGGGCCTATGAGGTAATGCAGAGATATGCTTACACAATGTTTCAGACGCTGAAGCCTATAGAATATATATGGAAGGAGCAGTGCCTAACTAATGGACAATAAAGCAATTTCCAGATAATCTGGGTATGGTTTGGAAAGAATGAGCCTAGCTGATGGTATGGGAAAGGGTATCATAAGAAGCTAGAAGCATAGACTTTTAAGTTGGTGCTCCTATTAAATTGATATCTAAAACTTTACTTACTTGTACTGCAATCAAAAATATACATCAAGATGGAAACACACATCAAAATCCAAGCTTAGGTTTTCATGAACATATAGCAAGATCTATTACAAATATAACCCTTTCTCTGGCCCCATAAATTAAATAATTTAATGCTTCTCAGAAACATTAAACAATCTCCTCCACATTTTCTTGATGGCATTTTTCATTTCTTTATTCCTGAAAGTATAAGCCAAAGGATTTAGCATTGGTGTCAGGACATCATCAAATATAAACACTTTTTTCTCAAATGAGAATTCAGAAGTATTCCGTGCATATATTAGTATGCATGGGACAAAGAACAAAAGCACAACAGTAATGTGGGATCCACAGGTAGAGAGAGCTTTACGCCTCCCTTCAGAACTGTGAGTTCTCAGAGAGAACAAGATAACACCATAGGAGACAAGCAAAATAGAGAAGATTATGATGCAGATAGACCCACTGTTGGCAAACACCAAAATGACAAAAATGTGTGTGTCGGTGCAGGCTAGCTTCAGCAATGGGAACAAGTCACATACAAAATGATCAATAACATTGGGTCCACAGAAGGGCAGCTGCAAAGTGAAGATAATTTGTATGATAGAATGCAAGAAGCCTCCTGCCCAAGCTACTCCCACCAGGATGCCACAGAGCCTCTGGGTCATGATGGAAGAGTAGTGTAAGGGCTTGCAAATAGCAACATAGCGGTCATAGGCCATGGCTGAGAGGACAATCACTTCCACCCCTGTGAAAAAGTGGACAGCAAACAATTGTATCATACAACATTCAAAGGAGATGGTCTTTGTCTCATAGAAGAAGTCTACAGTCATCTTGGGTGTGATTACAGAAGAAACACATGCATCCAAGAAGGAGAGGAAAGACAAAAAAGAAGTACATGGGAGAGCCGAAAAGTGCAGGACTGCACAAAATTGTTACCACAATTATGATGTTTCCCACAATAGTTGCAAGGTAGACCAAGAAAAACAAAACAAATAGCATTTTCTCAACTTTTGGGTTCTGTGAAAGTCCCAGGAG
>JANHMN010001479.1:0-11048 GCA_030674055.1 Rhabdomys pumilio
CTCTCTCTCTCTCTCTCTCTCTCTCTCTCTCTCTCTCTCTCTCTCTCCTCCGCCCTAAGAAGCCTTTCTTTCCTGTGCTGTTCACATAAGAATAGGGTGTATCTTATCCTGACTTAGTCTGTCAAATCTTTCTCTGATTCATCACTTTGTCCACCCCTCAATTAGCCATCACTTTCAAACATGGCTGCTTTCTTCTACCAACCAACCTTACATATATTACTTGGGAATAAATGTTTGTATTAAGGGCTTGTCTGTATTCTAGTTGGAAAGAATAAAGTATGTAACCCACCTACATTCCAGCTGGATTACACAAACCTAGAAAATCTTTGTATGTGCTTTCTTGCCCAAGTAGCCATGTTGCTGGATTCATATTCTCCTACAGTGTACACATGTATAGCAAATAGCTACACATCTACCAGAAAAGAAGCTTCACTTCTAAGTTGGTGCAAAGCAATTATCATTCTCTATGACTGGTTGTCTCTTAACTCTGCTGATAGTAAGAAGTGGATCTGCTGAATGCCTGTTAGAAAAGTAAAACTCACTCTGATTGGAAAAAATCCTACTCTGCCTGTTAACTGTACAATAACTTAGCTCCCTTTATTCTATTTATCCTGGCTTTTAAAAGGTGAATAGGGGTGCAGTCCATATAACATGATTATGACATGAGTTAACACACCCAGAATATTTAAATTGTTACCTAACAAAAAGCCAATTTTATAAACTGTTTTTGATGATTAAAAACTAAATTAAGTTAAATGCAATCTCAAATAAGTTGAAGGCTATCATAAAAACAAAGGAGAGCTAATGTTCCCAATAGAAACTTTCTTATACAGTAAATATGAATAATTTTGAAGGACTTATAATAAAGAAAATATTAATAAAACCCAAGTATCTAATTTTCCATGCAATATGAGCAAATCCATGGATAATAATGCATTTATTTTTCTTCTCTTTGTTTTATCTCAATGTGACTCAAAGTTCTTCCAGTTCCTTTTGTTTAAAAATAATAATATTAATGTTGACATTCCAATAATCTCCCTTTTAGGAGCTACCCATGGTGACAGAGAGAGGATAGGTTCCCTCTGAAGCAGATAAAGGAGTGTGAGCCCTGTAAATACTGCATAGGGATGGCGTCATTGCCTGGGGTGGTGGAAGATGACAGGAAGTGGGAGAATATCAACTATAAACTTTAAAAGTATTTTTAAAAAACTTTATGGAGACTTATTCTTCTTGCTCAAACTTACCTGTCTTGGACATTATAATATATTCCAAAGTGAATATAGTTTCCTGGAGGTTTAAAAATCTCACAACATTTTCTTAATATTTTATATTAAACCAGATTTTAGAAATGAAAATTTGCACTGTTCTTCCTGTTAATGTACTTAGGAATACAATATTTGAAGTAAAAATTAACCAATATTCTTACTAGAATATGTTTATTTCTGTCTCTACTCAATTTTATGTTCTGACTTGATACCTTAAGTTTTGTTTTAACAAATAATTTGTTTATTTAAAAAAGTTTCTGGACTTTGGAATGCAAGCAAATTAAAATGTAAGTGTTCATGTAAATATAAGAAGCAATTTTCAAGTTAAATGAGCATTATCAATGCTCAATTCATTATCAATTAGCTTACATTTTATAAAAATTTTATTGAGCATGTGGTCAGTATAGAGAAATTTCAGGAAAGAGCCACAGAATAATCCAACCAAATGGAAACTATGTAAGAGCTCAATTGTCTGGATTCCATAGTAAACACTGCAAATAAACGATTTCTTCCTAAAGCCTGAATTTATTTTTTCATAAATGTTATACAAGTGAAAATAAACATATAATTAAATAATTATTTATAATTTGTTACTATATCACCACAATCTAGAAAAATATTTAATATATGACAGGAATTCAAATATTGATTTAAAATCTCACTGGGTTTGTAAAGAATGATTTAAACCACAGCTGGCCCATTTGAAATGTTCCTGAAAATACATTTAAAATTCTAGTATTTCTCAAAATCGCTAACAGATTTACTTATTAAAAAACAAGTATCTTAATTTTTACTTCAGGAAAAAAGGAGATTTGGTGAGGAAGAGTTATTAAACTAGTCAAATTAGAACCAAAATTGTATGGCATGACTACACTGCAGTATCCTATTATAAACAATCATGTCGTGCTGAAATGTCCCATATTCATCAATAAGTATCATCATAGTGCCAGTTCATTACAACCTAATCCATAAAATAAATTTCATCCTAAAATATTTCAAAAATTTATTCTGTAGATATTAATATAATCATAAAATATTTCTGGAAAAGCCAGACAGAATAATATCAATACTAGAAGACAATAACCAAAACTACACTTAATAACTTACACTGTACACATTTAAGATTTAACATAAAACTACAACAGCCCTGTACTTGAACATCTGGTGAGAGAAAGGAAATTCAGTGACACAACAAAAAGAACATATGTGTAAAGGAACATAACTAGAACCAGAAAAGCAATTCAAGGAAGACAGGACTCTCAGTGAATGGTGCTATAATACCTAAACATGCCCATCCAAATGAAATGGATGGATGGATGGATGGATGGATGGATGGATGGATGGATGGATGGATGGTTGGATGGGTGGATGGGTGGAAACATCCTACACTGGTAGAAACTCATTGCTCAGCTGTGGGCCACACCAGTCCGAACAGAAGAGCCCTAGCTTTCCATGTCCTAGTTCCATATCTCATAGACCCAACACAAAGACACCCTTTTACGCACCCTGTCCCCAAATATGCCATTAGACCCATCTAGGGCAAAAACCAGTGCTAAGAGGAAAGTTCACATCACTAAGTGCCTTCATGAACAAATAAGAGAGATTGCATATTAACAACTTAACAGCCCTCCTGAAAGATTTACAACAAAAAGCAAGCACACCCTAGAGAAGTAGATGGAGAGAAAGCATCAAAGTGAGGGCCGAAATCAATAAACTAAATACAAAGGAAATAATACAAAGAAAAAGTGAAACAAAAAGTTGGTTCTTTGAAAAAAATCAACAAGATAGACAAAGCCTTGTCCGAACTAACTGAAAAGCATAAAGAAAATCCAAATTAATAAAATTATAAATGAAAATGGGAACATAACAGACATCATGGAAATAATTAGATCACACATCAAAAAATCTATATACCTAAAAATTGGAAAACCTAACAGCCTTCTTCATTGATCATCATTTGTTGTGACTTCATAGAGAAATTTCTCTCTATGAAGACTTCTGTCAAAAGAGCCTCTCATGAGGTCCTGGTAGCATCTTGCCACTTCTGTGGGCTTGGGTCATTTGGCAGAGCCTTGCAGTTTCTTCTGAATTGAACTGCCATTGCTGAATCATAAATGGTGTTTGCTAGTGGATTAAGCTAACACTGCTGATTCATGTGAACTGAATTGCTGTTATCCTGACAATGAAGATCACAATCACCCAACAGAACTATTTCTAAGCAGGTTCACATCCTCCTTTTCCCTATTAACCTTTCCTTTCTACTACCTCTGATGGGTGGTAGGCTAGGATGGGGGTTAAAGTGTTTAAGAACACTTATTAAAGTAGGGTTTAAAAAATATAAGCCTATAGGCTAGGATCCAAGATATATAAAGAACTCAAAAACACTAGACATCAACAAACTAAATAACTCAATTAAAAGGTGGGATAGAGATTTAAACAGAGGATTTTTAATGGAACAATCTCTATTGGATGAAAGACACTTAAAGAAAAGTTCAACTTTCTTAGCCATCAAGGATATTCAAATCAAAAAGACTCTGAGATTCCATCTTACACCTGTCAGAACAGCTAAGATCAAAAACAAAGGTGACAGCTCATGCTGACAAGGATGTGGATCAGCAGGAACACTCCTCCATTGTTTTTGGAAGTGAAAATTTATGTTTTCACTTTGAATATCACTTTGGAGGTTCCTCAAAAAATTGGCAATAAATCTACGTCAAAATCCAGCTAGACCACTTTTGTGTGTATAGCAAAGGACATACTTACTTACTTACCGTAAGTATTTAATAGATCCTACCATACATTGTCAACTATGTTCATAGCAGCTTTATTCACAATAGCCAGAAACTGGAAACAACCTGAATAACCCTTGATCAAAGAGTAGACAAAGAAAATGTGGTACATTTACTCATGTAGCATTACACGGCTACTAAAATAATTAACATTCTGTAATCTGCAGGCAAATGAATGGAGCTAGAAAAGACCATCATAAGTGAGGTAACTCAGACCAAGAAAGAGAAACATGATAAGTATTCACTTATAAGTAGATACTATATGTTAAGTAAATGATAATCATGCTACAATATACAGACTAAGAGAAGCTAAGTAATAAGAAGTCCATGGAGGAGCATGTGAATCTTCCTAGGGTAGGAAAATACAGTAGATATCATGGGTAGATTGGGGACCTGTGAAGATGGAAACAGGAGGAATCAGGTGGGATATAAATTGAGCAAGAGAGTATTGGGAGAGACAAATGGAACTGGGGTCATTTTGGGAATGAGGTAAAAACCTACTCCAATGAAAATTCCTAGGAATCTGTGAGAGCCACCCTAGTAAAGACTTGTAGTAAGAGGGGATATGAAGTATGAAACGGCCATCTTCTGTAACCAGCAAGGCTTCCCGTGGAGTTAAGACACCAACCTATCTTCAAAACCTTTGATCTACAATTTGTCCTGTCTACAAGATATGCTGTGGTAAAGGCTGCACAGAAATTTTATATATAAGCCCAAACTATGTTTTAAGACCAAGTCTTACCCCTGCCAACAGTCTTTCCCCCTCTGCTGCCTCAAGAAGAACCAGAAGCAAGAAAGAAGACCTGCTGGTGTTGTAGTAACAAAGGGGACTATCCCTGCTTAGAGCAATTGCACTTTATTACCAAGACTTGTAATAACTTTAGTTGTAAGATATTTTCCAGTAAGTAGATAAATAAACAAACTCTCATGTAATCCATTCAATAGAATTTAACAACAGAGATGCCTGAGGTCTGAGGAGGCAACTCCTTGATAGACCACACACACACTTAAGAAGTACAAGGTCGTGAGTTTGATTTTCAGAACCACAAAAAGAAAGGGGAGAAATTCACAATTGATCCAAGGAAATACAGAGGAATTTATATTGCCAGGAAAGATAAGAAGCCAGAATTATTCTTCATCCTGATTGTATGGTATATGAGAAAATACAAAACCATAAAGTCAGTGAAAAGACCAACTGTAAGAGAAAAGGAGCACTTTGCCAAAATAAAAAACAAAAGCAAACAAACAAAGAAAAAACTGCTTCAGCCTGCTGAGGACCATCTACACAATCCATAGAGACAAATATATGGACATACATACTCAAGTGTAAATAGCTTACTACTTTATCTTTGAATTCATGAATAAGACCATAATACTCAATTTCAATATTTGTACTTAGTATAGTGTTGGTGGTTGTAAAGTAGACATAAAGTGTAAAGGTAAAACTCAATGTGTCTCTAGTCACAAACAACATGACCATTTAAGTAGAAAAATCTGATAGAGTCTACCAAGATAATAATATTGTTGTAAAATGCAACTCCCCTCCCTCTCCCCACTCCCCACGACAGTCTTCTCTCTCAAATATATAAATTCCCAGGTTTTGAATTTCTACTTACTTCCATTCACTAAATATTGAAAATAATAGTACAGTTACACAATGGAGTACTAGTCATCTATCCAAAACAATGACTTTATGAAACTCATAGGCAAGTGTATGGAACAAGAAAATACCCTCCAGAGTAAGGTAACCCAGTCACAAAAGAAAACCCATAGTATGTACTCACTGATAAGTGAATATTAGGGGAAAAAGCTCGGAATACTCATGATATGACTCACAGACCATATGAAGCTCAAGGAGAAGGAAAACAAAAGTGTGGATGCTTCAGTCCTACTTAGAAGGGGAACAAAATAATCATGGGAGGTAGAGGTTGGGAGGGACCTGGGAGGGAGAGAGGAGGGGGAGGGGAAAGGGGGCAGGGTCAGGTGTAGGAGGAGACATGGGAGAAGTACAGAGGGTTAGGAAATTAAAAATAGGTGTGTAGCCATGGGGGATGGGGAAATAGGGGTAGCTACTAGGAAGTCTCAAATGCCAGAAAAATAAGAGACTCCTGGAACACAATGGGGTTGACATTATTTGAAATACCCAACAAAGGGGTGAGAGAACCTATCCTTATCTAGAGGTTAGGCACAGACCATAGTTGAGGGATAAGGCTGCCCACCCATTTCAAAAATATTAACCCAGAATTGCTTCTGTCTAAAGGAAACAAAGAGACAAAGAGTGGAGCAGAAAAGACCATCCAGAGACTTCCCCACCCAGGGATCCATCCCATCTGCTGACACCAAACTCAGACACTATTGTTAATGCCAATTGCTGACAGGAGCCTGACATAGCTGTCTCCTGAGAGGCTCTGCCAGAGCCTGACAAATACAGATGCAGATGCTCACAGATAACCATTGGACTGAGTACTGGGACCTCAATGGAGAAGTTAGGGAAGAAATGAAGGAGCTGAAGGGGTTTGCAACCCCATAGGAAGAACAACAATAATAACCAGACACCTCAGAGCTCCCAGCGACTAAACCATCAACCAAAGAGTACACATGGAGTGACCCATGACTCCAGCTGCATGTGTAGCAGAGGATGGCCTTATCTGGCATGAACGGGAGGGGAGGCCCTTGGTCCTGTGGAAGCTCAATGGGAAGGTGGGTGGGAGAGCACCCTCATAGAAGCAGGGACGTGGGAGAATGGGATAGGAGGTTTGTGGAGGGGAAACCAGGAAAGGGGATAATATTTGAAATGTAAATAAAAAATAACCAATAAAAAACATCAACAAAAAGAAAATAATAGATATTTTCAATAGCAGCAAGTAATATTAAGTTCTCTTGAGGTGAAACTGATGAAAGTTATACAACATTAAATAGAAAACTTCATATCCACTAATGAGAAGGCTACCTATTTCTTTGAATATTCAAACCACATAGAAATAGCATTACATACTCATTATAACACATAAAATGAAGTACTTGACCAGACAAAGTGCTGGTGAAGGCAAGTTATTATCTATCTGATTATAATTTATGTATTTATTTTGAACAACAATCTCTCAGTTTCTATGAAAGTAAGACATGCATAAATCACAATGATTCATCCATTCTACTCCTGAGGCTATAAGCCTATAGGGAGAAAATGATGTATTTTGCAAATCCTTATATGAAAGTGTTCACCAGTCTTGACTTAACAGTATTCAACATCAGAAAAACCACATGCTCATCAATAAATTGATAAAGAAATCATGGTATATTCACACAATGGTATGCTAATTAAAAATGAAAAGAAATAAACTACTGATATATGCATTTGTCTAGACACATCTAAAATTATGCTAGCTTTTTAAAAACCAGGCTAAATTTTGATTTTACATTATACTAATTCCAAAATTTTCTAAACATGAAAAATAATCTGTAGTGATAAGAATAGATTAATGTTTGTCCTTTTTTCTTTTAGAATGTTTTTATCCTTTTATTGAAAATAGCTTCCTTTCTCAAACAATATATCTTGATTGCAGTTTCCCCTCCCTGTACTCCCCTCAGTCCCTTCCTAACACCCCTCCCCTCTATCACTAGCCTTAATTAGGCTTCGAAGAGATAACAACTCAAAATAACAAAATAAAATACAATAAGCTAAAACAAAAACCATGACATTAATGCTTCACAAGGAAACTCAACAAAGGGGAAAGAACTTCAAGAACAGGAAGAGGAATCAGATTCACTTGCTCACACACTCAAGAGTCTCCTAAATTATTAAATTTTACACACACACACTGTAGACCATGTAGCCCTGAGTTTGCTGTTTCAGATTTGTGAGTTTATGTGAATCTTGCTCAGTTGATTCAGAAGGCCTTGTTCTCCTAGTGTCCTTCATCCCCTTGAGGTCTTACATTCCTTCCATCTCCTCTTCTTCAAGCTTTTCTGAGATTCTGAGGAATGGGGGTTTAGAGTGACATTCAATTTAAATGTGTTTGTTCCAAGTTCTCTCTCTCTCTCTCTCTCTCTCTCTCTCTCTCTCTCTCTCTCTCTCTTTCTCTCTCTCTCTCAGTCTCTGCCTATCTCTCTCTGTCTGTCTATCTCTCTCTGTCTCTCTGTGTGTGTATTTGAGTGCCTGTCTGTATATATGTCTGTTGTCTGTTTCTGTGTGCATGTGTGTGTGCATGTGTGCACATGTGTGTGTGTGTGCATGTGCAAGAGAGAAAGAGAGAGAGAGAGAGAGAGAGAGAGAGAGAGAGAGAGAGAGAAAGAGATCTGGCTATGAACCTCCTCACTGATCTATTAGTACAGTGGAATATCATTTGCAGCCATTTTTGATCCACTTTAAAGACAAGTACGATTTGTCTTAGCCTAAGTCTCTGGACTACAGTTTCTGATTCTTGTTCACCAAAGCAGGGCTGGAAATAGGTTCTATCTCATAGAGTGGAACTTATGTCAGATCAGACATTGATTGGATACTCCCACAAGTTTTATGCGACTAATGGACTGGTATATCATGTGGAAAAGACAGATCTTAGGTCAGAGATGCTGTGGATATATTGGTATTTACATTCTTCTTTTAGCAGCTTGCATGGTACCTTCTGAACCAAGGACATTGGAATGTAAGAGTGAAGGATCTGTACAGACTCTAGCTCAACTTCTTCACTGCAGTGAATGAGTTGTATGGATGTTGCTCTCAGCAATGGGGTCACACTTTAAGTTTGAGGAAAACATCACACTGTCAACAGCCTGAATTGTTTAGAGATTTCCATGTTACTCCCTTGTCCAACAACTTGAATGTAGTTTAGTTCCAGTACTAAGCCTCGTTTGCTGACAAGAAGTGGTCAGTTGGGACCCCATCTCCAGTTATTAGGAGATCTTATTAGGATAACTGTCATTCACTTTGGGAAATTTCAACAACACTACATTTCCATACCATTATTCAAACGGCCCTCAGTAATAGCTGTCTTAAACCTCATTTACTTCCTCAATTCTATCTCTCCTCCTCCTCCCCACTTGATCCTCCCAGTCCTACACATTTCAGCCCCAAATCCACCCATTAAATTTATTCTATTTCTTCAACCCAGGGAGACCATGTGTTTTTCATAGTCCCTTCTTCCCCTCCGTAACTATCCTCTCTGAGTCTATAGATTATAGGTTAGTTATAATATACTTAATGACTAATATCCACTTATAAGTGAACATATCTGTATTTATCTTTATGGGTCTGAATTACCTCATGATGGTTTTTTCTAGTTCAATCCATTTGCCTATAAATTCACGATGCCATGTTTTGAAATGGCTGAGTAATCTTTTTAGATTTAACATTGTTTAGACAATGGGACAAAATGAGAAAACCTAAAAGAATAGCACAAATAGAGGATAAAGAATACCACAAAAGCTTAGAAAATATTTTCAAAAAAAATCAGAGAAGAAAAAAAGTAGGAGATACCTATAAAGGTACAAGAAGCATAGAAAACACCAAAGAAAATAGACCAGAAAGGAAAGTCCCTGCACCACATAATAATCAAAACATTAAACATACAGAAAAAAAATGTATTCAAAACTGCAAGAGGAAAGACCACCTGAATTTTCAATGATAACTCTAAAAGCCAAAATGGCCAGCAGCAATTTCCTGCAGAACCTTAAAGACCACATTCAGTACAAAATTACTATACCCAGAAAAATTTCAATCACAGTAGATGGAGGAAATAAGATAAGAAACCCATAGGAAGTAAATAATCTCAGACCAGCAAGAAGCACACACTACCACCACCACTATCACCAACAGCAACAGCAGCAGCAGCAGCAGCAGCAGCAGCAACAGCAGCAGCAGCAGCAGCAACAGCAAATGAGCACATTCAAGAATCTTTGGTCATTAATATCTCTCAAAATCAATTGTCCATTATCCAATAAAAAGACACAGATTAACATAATGGATGTGAAACAGTATCTTTTTTTCTGCTGAAAAAAAAATAAACATTACTCAGCATGAAGGATAAACACTACCTCAGGGTAAAGGGTTGGAAAAAGGTATTCCAAACAAATAGACTTAAGAAATATTCTGGTGTAGCCATTTTAGTATCTAACAAAAAAACTAATCTTCAAACCAAAACTAATTAAAAGAGATAAAGAAGGACATTACATACTAATGAAAAAATCCACCAGGAGGGCATTTCAATTCTTCACATCTATGCACCAAACACAAAGACACCCATGTTTGTAAAAGAAATACTACTACATGTTTAAACTCATGCTGACCCTCATACACTAGTGGGATCCTCAACATCCCACTCTCACCAACAGCCCGGTCATCCAGACAAAAACTACAAGGATCTTACCACATACAGATTCTAAATAATTACTTTTATACAGTTGTTTTCAATAAATACTCTTCAGAATTGCAACTTTATTTAATTCAAAAGCAGTTTTGTAACATGAATCTTGGCATGTGTCACATTCTCTTTTTGGGGTAAGACTTTAGAGGGGCAGTGGAGTTGTGGGTGGGGTATTTTAGCAAAATAGCAAAGAGCATTGAATTTAAACATACACTTGCTGGCTGACTTCCGGTACCATATCCTTCCTCACTTGAATAACCATGTGTCCGTTATCAAATTATCTGAGCCTCAGGTTGCACTAGTATCTAATAAGAACAAATGAGGTAATATATTCAAACAGTGCATGAGCATGGTATGTGTTCAATAGTTTTTATTACTGCTATATTACTATTAATGAAATATTGTTCCCCACTGTACCCTCAAGACTGTGGAAAATAATAGGCAAATTTCATTTAGATACTACTGAAGCTTTTTATAGACATAATTCTAACACACACTTTATAATAATTTATCAGTCTAAAAATACGCTGGAAACCTTCTGCCTTTAAAAAATTCCCATTTTTTAATGGTTGAAGAAACCCAAGATTCCTTTAAAATATCAAAATGTTACACTTGAAACCAACTAATGTCATCTC
>JANHMN010001480.1:0-11046 GCA_030674055.1 Rhabdomys pumilio
ACAAATAACTTAAGATCATGGACATGAATTCAAAATCTTCTCTTTTGCATTCCATTTCTCAAGTTTTGGCAGACCATCATGGTGGACAGTATAAGGTGAACCAAACTGCTGAAAGAGGAAGGGAACAGGAGTCCCTCGATTCCCTCCAGGACCTACCCCTAATGAGCTAACTTCCTTCCACTAATTGCCACCCCCCAAAGTTCCACTACCTCCCAACAGCACCACCAACTAGGGATAAGACCTTCAACACAACAGTCTTTGAAAAGACATTTAAGACCCAAAGCATAACAGCCCCTGACCACTACCCACAAAATGGGCCCAAGTCTTAATTCTTAGAGTAGCACAATCACTACCACAATTGAGAAGGTGGAGCTTATCAGGTAAACAGTTTGTGAGTTTATCACAGCACTAATATGATCTTGAAGATGTATGGCAAATGGTGTCAAAGATAAGGCCATGATATTCAAAATTGTGCTACCAATCACGAATCAGAGTTTTCAAATTTATAATTAACCTCTCATTTTTTAATATATGCCTTCAAACACTTTAAAAATTAGTCTTCACCATGAACACAGAAACTCAGATTCAACTTTATGGGAATGAGTGAAACACTTATGTAGAAATGGCTCTCCAATTTAACTCTACTTCACAAAGATTCTACTTGAAAGCTTCCATGTACTCACACTTCACCTCAAGACCAAATCTCTCTTCTCTAACCCTTGGTCATGCCTTTTCTCTCCAATGCTCACAAAATACCCAGGCAGAACAACTACATAAAGATATAACAGGTAGTACAAAATTTGAAAGACATGGGCTGGAGAATACACACCTGGCTTCAAATAACAGAGTCACTGGTTCAGAACCAGAGACTTAAGAAAATTTCTACAGGTTAACTGAGCATAAAATTCCACAGGTTAAAATAAACTGTAAGTCTAAAGAAGATTTGGGCAGCAAAGATCATGACTGAAAGCAGAATCCAGGTAACAAAAGCTTTACTTCCATCCACCATGTTGCAACTTAAGTGATGGTGTTCATTTCAGACCACTTTCCTGAAATGAAAAACTGTGAATCTACAATCACTTACTTGTCACCTCCAATGGCGTGCTCCATGGTTATTTTCAATTCGAGGTTTCCAAATCTGAATACTTGAATATTTAAGGAATAAACAATACAAACAGTGTTGCTTCTGAATAAGAGTACTTTCTAATATGCCAAATTGTAGCCTCAATGAAATGGCATTTTGATATTCCAAGCATCACCAGTCAATCTTCTGAACAATGTTGAATACATGAATAAGTAAAACAAAAGTCTGTTTCCATAGCTGCTCATCAGGCATTCACAATGCCCTTCATGGATCAGAAACCACTTGCATAAGTTCTCTAGTTCTTGAATCTTGACTTTTAACCCTATTGCAACCTAACAGATTATATATGACACCCATAAGTAGATGGCAATCCCTGTGTTTATCAGAGTTTTGGTGTCATTATAATTTGAATAGTAAATGTCCCCAAAGGTATGTGTTGAGTGTTTATCTCACCTAGAGCACTATTTTGGAAGGTTTTGGAAACTTTGGGAGACTAGACCTAGCAGTAGAAAGTAGGATACAAGATCATGTCCTAGGGAACTGTGCTTTTCGTGCTGCTCTCTCTGAGTGAAAAAAGTCCCCTCCACACCCTCCTGATATTCTGCTTTACCACATACAGAAAAGCCAGGAGTCAAGTGACTATGCACAGAACCTACTGAGATCATGTGCAAGTAAATCAACCTTTCTTCTTTTGGAGTTTCTTGTATCAGGTATTTAATCACACCAACAAAGACTTAAGACTGTGAAGAAAGACTTCACACATATAAGACAGATGGACTGTTGAAGCCCACACTGTTTGGCTTGGGGGCCACTGTGTCTTGGCCTGAGCTGCTGCTCTGATTTGTGGGTCAGGGTCTAGCAAGAGAGAGAATGGGAATGGAGGGGCAAGAGACACAAAGAATGGAGATGAGACAGAGGGTCTGATCAAGTCTCAAGTCTCAAGTCTTGTTTATTGAAAGGAAATCTTGAGTATCTATGTTTTGCCATGTGCCTTGTAGGCGTGGATGCCATGTGTGTCTTGCAGGTGTGGATATCACATGCGCCTTGTAGCTGGGAGCACTAAACAGCAAAACAAGATATGTGGGATAAACAAGGTGTTTATCAGAGTGTGCTCAGCTGTTGTAGGCTGTTGAAAATCAACTCTCTTGTCAGGGTATACGGCTCAGGATATTTACAAAGATGATAGCTGCTTTTTGCTAGGAGTTGGCTCCCAACAATGAAAATTAATTTTTCAGACAAAAATAATAAATAATAAAGGAAATAATCTGTAGAGCAAATTATTTTTCATTAAAAAAACCTTCCATAGCTACAAATGGCACAGGTACAAGGCAACTCAAAACAAGCTGCCTGCATTACTGGGTCAGCAGGTTGGCTCATTAGGTCAAGGCATTTACTATACAAGCCTGACGACCCAAACTCCATCCATGGATCCCAGGTAAAAACAGGAGAGAACTGGCTCTTCAAAATTGTATTCTGATATTCACACACAGGCCATGGAATATGCACATACACAAAACCACACACTAATAATTATGAGATTTTTAATGTTTTATCATTAAGTTGGAAAGAAAACACTGACTCCTTGGTCCATGCATACGTTGAATAAAAGGAAAAAAGACTAAACCAAGTTATCTTTAGGTTTAAATTAATCATTTCCTCCTTCATTAAGTCATTCATTCACTCAACAACCATTAACTGAGCATCAACCATTTACTAAGTACCATATTGTATGTGGAAGTTTATGACTAAAAAAATAAAACCCATGTAGTGGGAATACCTGGAAATGATCATATTTATTTGAAAAATAGTAATTTATCTAGTGAGGCAACAGATATTTAATATCATCTTTGCCATCAAAAGACATTTGACTGAGCCTTATTGTTCACAGCACGTTTATTCAACAAAGTTCTATAAATTCCTTCCAGAGAAAAACAAGGTTGGGTTTATATGAGCCTCTCAACACAACACTTTTATATTATCTTGTTTTATGAGGGTGTTTTTTAAGGTACCATATGTAATACTTATTGATTCATTAGCACTGCACTCACAGGCAATAGCATCATCTCTCAGGTATGAAGGAAACTTGTGGAACACAAACACTTTTGCATAAGTAGCATCGACATCCCACAGCACTACACTTGGGGCCATTTCAAACAGTGTAGTCCCACAGAATTAGCAAAACATACGGGAGTTGGAGGGATGGTAATAAGTACACCACAAAAAAATTGCTTGTTTATAGCTTGGAAAATAAAAAATAGAGGAGGGTTGGCAGCAAGTATATGAAAGGTAAAATAAAAAAAATAAAATTGTTTAGTATTATACTTGGTTTTGCCATTTACTAGCTGTGTGTTTATTAGGAAATTTACTTGACTACTCTGTCTCAGTTTACCCTGTTCCAAAATGAAGATAATGATATTACTATCGTACTGTTTTCATTGAAGATTAAAAGAATGACCTCACAAATGTGTTTGGTTAAGCCCCTTCTAGGCACAAAATAAGCACCATTTGTGTAGCTAATAAAAGAAACAGAGCAAGGCAGCGGAACATTATCTTAAACTGTCAGCATTTTAGAATATATGAGGGATCCAGGGTGTACACTCAACAGCTACAGTTTTCGTTTACCTACTTTCTGACTTTCCCTCCCCAACCATTTGCTGCCTTGTTCCCACTGCGTTCTCCTTGCTTTGGCCACAGGTACTGGCAGAAGCCTATCCAGGACACTGGATGTTCCTTCCTTCAAGAATTTGCTAACCTAAAGGTAGAGTTTGCTTTAGGGGTGAGTTGGTGTCTTAGTTAAGATTTTTATTGCTGTGATGAAACACCATGACCAAAGGGCAAGCTGGAGAGGAAAGAGTTTATTAGGTTTAAACTTCTACTTGTAGTCCATCACTGAAGGAAGTCAGGACACAGACTCAAACAGGACAGGAATCGTGGTTGTCGCTTATTGGCGTTTTCTGTATGTTTTTTTTTTCAACCTATTCTTTTATAGAACTCAAACCATCAGGCTAACCCTCAGGGGATTGGGCTCTCCCATTGATCACTAGTTTTAAAAAGATCTTCTGGAGGAATTTTCTTAGTTGAGAGTCTCTCCTTTCGTATAATTTTAACTTGTGCCTAGATGACATAAAACTAGCTACAATAATTGCTCTGGTGACATTTTCTTCACAATAAGTCTAGCCAATGTTGAATGGCCAATTCTTTCTTCTGCCTAGACCAAACAGACTATCTACAGGAAGAGGAGCCACCCAATAACCATGCAGGCCTACCCAGAAGCCTCCTTCCAAGTCAGTGATGGACTTTACAGTATATGTTGCCATCATAGACTTCAGTATTCAATAGTCAAGAGAAGGGAGAAGTCAAAGAAGGGAGGCTGGAGACAACATGAAAAACTTCAAGGCAGATGAGGAGCTGATGATGGCAGTGCTGGGGCATTCTCAGAGTAAGCCTCCTAAGTGCATGTCCAAGCTAAATCATATAGAAAAATCAGGGTTAAAGCCAAGGAGGAGAAAGTATGAGAGACAATTGCTATTGTGTGACCATAAAGGTCCTCCATCTGTAGATTGAGCAAAGGATGAGTTCAGAGACATTAATGCCAACCCTGAGTGGCAAAAATTTAGCTGGCAAGATGAAAATCCCGTCCTGCCAAATTTTTCAGGGCCATGATTGCCAAGAAACACTCACATGGCTAAGAGCAGCTTATTCCCACCATCTTTCATGCTGTGTGGGTGGCATATCTGGGGACTGGCAGCAGCCCTGTCTCAGATCTCCTTAAAGCTTCCTCATCTTTTGATCAAGACAAGAGGCCTTTTATCATGGATTTTATAGGACAAGCTTCTCCCTAGCTGCATTTAAAGTTCCACTGTAAATAGAAAATGTTTTGGCAATATACTGACTTCATGAAAAAAATAATCAGGACATAGAAAATACTTACTACTTTTCAGATTTGGCACATCTATCTATGAGAAATTACAAAGCTGCACCAATAAGTAGGCCTCTTTTTAATCATATTTGTCTTCACTCATAACAAAATCACAACCCCTTTTGAAGCAACTGTTGCAAGCTTCATACCGGCCTCTTTCTGGAATGTATTTCATGTGATTCACCCCAAACGTTGGAGACCAAAATGTTATCATCCATCTCTATGCTACAGTAAAAGAAACTAAGGTAAATAATTTGTCAAGCAATGTGGAAAGCAGTAGCAGACCAAGCATCCAGCCAAGTCCACATATCTTCCACCATCCTCTTTCACTGCATAGTATATGGCCAAAGATTTGTACAGTCTGCTCGCAATGGTATAGAAATGCAAAGCATTTGGTTTTCCTCAGTCTCTGAACCAGCTGTGGCATGCTTAATCCTACCTGGGAGCCACCATTCCATAAAGCTTTGAGTGGGCAGGAAGCTACCAAGAGGAATGGAAATGAACATCAAGCTTTTGAACACCCACTCAAAACTAAACAACATCTTTTTCCTCTCTGACTCTCTCTGTCTGTCTCTGTCTCTGTCTCTCTCTCTGACCCTCTCTGTCTGTCTCTGTCTCTCTCTCTGACTCTCTCTGTCTCTCTCCGTCTCTCTCTCTGTCTCTCTCTCTGTCTCTCTCTCTCTCTTTCTCTCTCTCTCTCTCTCTCTCCCTCTCCCTCTCCCTCTCCCTCTCTCTCTTAAAATAGATTCTTTTCACATACAATATTTCCTGACCATAGTTTCTCCCCCTATTCCTCCTCCTTCTTCCCCATATCCCACCCTTCTGGATCCACTCCCTTTCTATCTCTTACTGGAAAAGAATAGGCTTCTTTGAGATAACAACCAGATGTTATAAATACACACACACACACACACACACACACACACACATAATAATAATAATACAAATAATAATAATAATAATAATAATAATAATAATAATAATAATAATAATAATATGAAGCAAAGAAACCCAACAGGAGAAAAAGGATCCTAGGAACTGGGGAAATAGTGAGAAACAACACTGTTCTCATAGTCAAAAGTCCTATAAAATTACTAAACTATAGCTAAAGATATACTCAGAGGATCTGGTGTAGACTCATATAGGCCCTGTGGTTGTTGTTTTAGTCTCCGTGAGTTCATATGCTCCCTGCTTAGTTGATTTAGAAGGCCTTTTTCTCCTGGTGTCTTTTATTCTCTCTGACTCCCATAATATTTTGGACTTCTCTTCTGTGGGATTCCCTGAGCTATTAGGGGAGGAATTTAACAGAGACCCTCAGTTTAGACTCTCTCTCTCTCTACATAATGTCTGGCTGTGGGTCTCTGCATCTGTTCCCATATGTTGCCAAAGGAATCCTCTCAGATGACTGGGTGAGACATTGATCTATGAGTATAGCAGAATAATATTAATAATCACTTTATTGATTTTTAAAAGTCAATTCATATTTTGTTATACTCCAGGTCCCTAAGCTATTTAGTATGTGGCTCTTGGTTACCCACGTAGTGTTGGGTATAGGTTCCTTGTCATGAAATTGTGTTAAGTCAAATCAAACATTCGTTGCTAACTACCACAACTTATGAGCCACCATTGCCCTAGCATATTTTGCAGACAGGACACATTGTAGGTCAAAGGTTTTGTGGCTGGGTTGGTGTCCAGCTATCTTTCTCAGTAGACTGCAGAGTACTTTCTCACACCTAAACAATGAATGTAGAGGTGAGAGCTCCATGTAGGCCCCAGCTCGACTTCTCCATATTCAATGAGTTCTGTGGATATTATTATTGTCAATGTGTGGAGAATAACCCTCTGTCCTAGCATCAGCTTCAATTGTTTGGGGATTTCTATAGGACCCCAGCAGTCAACAACTCAACTGAAAGTAATACAGTCCTACCACTGGAAGTCTTGCCTGCCTACAAGAGATGGTAAGCTGAGATGTTTTAATCCTCATTACTAAGTGTCCTCACTAGAATCACCCTCATAAATTCTATAAAGTTTCCACTGCACTAGTTTTTCACAAGTTCCCACAAATAGCCCCTAATTCCAACCATTTTCCCCACTCTTACACATCAAGTGATCTTCCCCCTTCCCAACCTGACCCCTCTCACTCACATCCCTATCCCAATCAACCTGTAAACTCCATTTTACAGGAGATCTACATGTTCTAACTAGGCCCCTTCTCTTTACCTAACTTCTCTGCATCTATAAGTTTAGCCTTGTTATCCTTTACATAGTAGTTAATACCCACTTGTAAGTGAATACATACCATATTTATCTTTCTGGGTCTGGGTTGCCTCACTGAAAAAAAATTTTTTTTCTAGTCTATCTGCAAATTTCACAGTGTTTTTTTTTAAGCAGAGTAATAGTTGATTAAGTAGATGTACCATATTTTCTTTATCGATTCTTCACTTGAAGGACAACTAGGTTGTTTCCAGTTTCTGGCTATTATAAATAAAGCTGCAATGAACATGGTTGAGGAAATGTTCTTGTGGTAGAATGTAGTATCCTTTGGGTATATACCAAAGAGTGGTATAGCTGAGTCTTGAAGTAGATCAATTCCCAACTTTCTGAGGAGTCACCATATTAATCTCCATAGTGGCTATACAAGTTTGCCTTCCCGTTAGCAACTGGGGAGAGTTCTCCTTGATCTACACCTTTGTGAACATCAACTTCCACTCATCTTATTGATCTTAGCCATTCTGACAGGTGTAAGATGAAACTTCAATATACTTTTGATTTGCATTTCTCTGATGGTTAAGGATGTTGAATGTCTTTATATGTTCTTTAAGTGTTTCTCTGACATTTGAGATTCCTCCATTGACAATCTTCTGTTTAGATTTGTATCCCATACTTAATTGGATTATTTGGTTTATTGATATCTAGTTTCTTGAGTTCTTTATGTATTTTGGATATTAGTCTCTTATTAGATGTGGACTTGGCAAAAATCTCGCTTCCCATTCTGTAGTCTGCAGCTTTGTCCAATTGGTGGTGTCCTTTACCTTACATAAGCTTTTCAGTTTCATGAGGTCACATTTATTAATTGTTGATCTTAGTGCCTGAGATATCAGTGTTCTGTTCAGACAGTCACTCTTTGTGCCAATGCTTTAATACTATTTCCTACTTTCTCTTCTATTGGTTTCAATGTATTTGGTTTTGTGAGGTCTTTGATCTACTTTGACTTGAGTTTGATCAAGGGTAATAAGTATGGATCTGTTTGCATTCTTCTACATACATATGAACACTTTTACCAGCACCATTTGTTGACAAGTTTTCTTTTCATTGTATATGTCTGGATTCATTATCAAAAATCAGGTATCCATATGCATTTTAGTGTATGCTTGGGTCTTTTGTTCAATTACATTGTTCAATGTGTCTGCTTTTATGTCACTACCATGTTTTTGGTTTTGTTTAATTTTTTATTACCAAATCTCTGTAGTACAACTTGAAATTTTGGATGGTGATACCTTCAGAAGTTCTATCATTGTTCAAGATTGTTTTAGCTATTCTAGATTTTATATTTTTCCATATGAAGTTAAGAATTTTTCATCTAAAGTCTGTAAAGAATGAGATTTTGATAGAGATTGCATAGAATCTGTATACTGCATTCAATAACATGGCCATTTTTACTGTGTTGATCCTAACAATCCATGAGCATGGAGAATTGTTCCATATTCTGATATCTTGATTAATTTCTTTCTTTAAAGACTTGAATTTTTATCACAAGCCTTTCCTTTGCTTTGTTAAAGTTACCCCAAGATATTTTATTTATTTGAGACTATTATGAAAGGTGATATTTCTCTGTTTCATTTTCAGACAATTTGTCCTTTATATATAGTATGGCTACTGATTTTTGTGAGTTAATTTGGTATTTAGCTACTTTGCTAAAAATGTATATCAGCTATAGGAGTTTCCCAATAGAATTTTTAAGGTAACATATATGAAATTACATCATCTGCAAATAAAGATACTTTGACTTCGTTTCCAATTTGTATCCCTTTGATCTCCTTAAGTTGACTTATTGCTCTAGCTAAAACTTCAAGTACTGTATAGATATGCAGAAAATGGACAACTTTGTTTTGTTCCTCACTTTATTTGAATTTCTTTGAGTTTCTCTCCATTTGAGATGATTTAAACTATAGGCTTGCTGTAAATTGCCTTTATTATGTTTAGGTATGCCACCTGTGTTCCCAGTCTCTCCAGAGTTTTTAGCACAAAGGGTGTTGGATTTTGTCAAAGGCCTTTTCTGCATCTAATGGCATGATCATGGTTTTTTTTTTTTTTGATGTGTTCTTAGTTTTGGTTTGAAATATTTTATTTGAGTATTTTTGCATCTGTGTTCATAAGGGAAGACGGTCTATAACTCTCTTTCTTTGGTGAGTCTGTATGTGATTTGAGTATTAGGTTAACTGACCTCATAAAATGAATTGGGCAATGGTCCTTCAGTTTTTATTTTATGGAATAATTTGAAGAGTATTAGCATTAACTATTATTTGAAAGTCTGAAAAAATTCTTCACTAAAACCATCTGGCCTTGAGGTTGTAGTGGGTTGGCCTAATGCTGTTTGTATTCTAATGCTAACTTGGGGCCCCCAAGGCTGTTTGCCCCAAAGATGTAAGACATTGAGTGATCTTGTCCTCAACTGATCATGACTGGTGAATAGAGATGCCAACTTCTAATAGCTGGGAAGAAGAGAAATTGGTGTAGTTGAATTTTGTTGGGTTTAGAAGAAGGAGCAGAGAGGAGGAAAGAGAAGAGCCACCATGTGATAGAGAGATGGACATACGGGAGAGGAGAAAGGAGAGCCACCATGGACTAGGGGCCAAGAGAATACGACCCAGAGGGCTGGCTGGTAGGAGTTGAGAGCAGCCCAGATGGAACACAGTAAACAGTGAGTGACTTGGGATTATAGATAGGAAGGGAGATTCTAACAACATGGAGGATAGCCAGTTGCCCACCTATTAAATTAAATATGCCATATTAAATGCCATAAATGCCACCAGGCATATTTAAAAATATAAAAGTTGTGTATGTCTTTCATCTGGGAACATAATGGTCTAAGGCAGGTAGAAACCCCATGCTAGAATTTTTTAAAAATAATTAATAATACATATTTTTTTTGTTTTGGGGTTTTGTTTGATTTTGTTGTTGTTATTGTTGTTGTTTGGTTGTTTGGTTGTTTTGTTTTTGTTTTGGTTTTGGTTGTAAGAATATTTTTCTCTTTCATGTAATACATTGTGACCGATGTTTCCCTTCCCTCCACTTCTTCCATTTCCTTCTCAACCTCCCCTTTCCCCAGATTTACTTTCTCAGTTTCCCTTCAGAAAAGATCATGCCTCTCAAGGGTATCAACTAAACATCACATAACAAGTTACAATAAGAATAAGCACAAACCCTGATATCAAGGCTGAACAATTCAACCCAGTAAGAGAAAAAAAAAAGGCCCCAAAGGCAAACAAAAGAGTCAGAAATACCCCTCATTCTGACTGTCAGAATTTTAATGACTGCTCCTATTTCACTAGAGACTATAAGTTTATTTAAACTTGTTATCTGATCTTGATTTAACTTTGGTATGTGTTACCTATTAAGGAAATTATCCATCTGTTTTAGATTTTCCAATTTTGTGGAGTTCCAGGTTTTAAATGTCCTTATCATTCACTGGATTCTATCAGTATCTGATGTTACGTCTACCTTTCACTTCTGATTTTGTCAATTTGGACATCCTCTCTCCATCTCTTAGTAATGTTGGGTAAGGGTTTGTCTATCTTGCTGATTTTTTTCATAGAATCATCTGTTTTATTGATGAAATAGTTCTTTGTATTATTCTCTTTGTTCCTATTTCATTAATTTCATTCCTCAGTTTACTTCTTGCTATCTACTCTTCTTGAGTGTGCTTATTTTCTTTTCTTCTAGAGCTTTCAGGTATGCTGTTAAGTATTTCTCTCTTTTTTTTTTTTTTTTTTTTTTTTTTTTTCTTTTTTTTTTTAATGTAAGTATTTAGTGCTATGGACTT